>WOXC01005763.1:0-137500 GCA_011680675.1 Gymnobelideus leadbeateri
GGAATTGAAAGGAAAAAGAAAAATTTGGTGTTATTTTTTGACACCTGCCTGTAGTTCTCCCATACCTCTTAAATACAATCAGTTCCCAAGTCATATCAATTCTACCTGGGCAGCATCGCTCCCCACTGTCCTTTGCTCTCTGCTCTCATTGCTACCATCCTAGGACAAGCCTCTGGATTACTGCAATTGCTCATTAATAGTCCTGTCCCTGCACTCTCTCTCTTTTAACCCATCCTTCAAAACACTGCCAGAATTAACTTTCTCATGCCTACATTTGATCTTTTCATTCAGTGGTTCCTACTGCCCCAGAGTAAAATTCAAACTGTTCTGCCTAGTATTCAAGGCCCTGTTCTTTCCAACCTTATCTTATGTTCCTGCTATACTAAGCTACTCTCTGCATACAACTCCTAACCTGAGGAAAAACCTGAAAAACCTGAGCTGTTTGTGTTGTTCTTTTATCTGTTAAATTCCTAGCCATTCCTACTCACACACAAAAAAATAATACTTGGATATTTCCATGTAGTTGCAAAATGGCATTCCTTCCTATTTCAAACCTTTTTTTTTTTTTTTTCTGGTACTGGCTTATTAGATCTGTGAATGAGAAAAGAAATGACATTTTCTTTGATCCCCTGGTTAGTAACAAACTTCATTCAGCCCTCACGTAGAACTGTTTTATACTTTTCTAATGCATTTATCACATAATATGGTATATTATAGTTATCTGTCTTATTCTACAATTAGACTGTAAGCTCCAAGACGATAGCGGTTCAGTCTTATCTAAACCTTCTACCTCCCAGCATTTAGCACAACAGTAGTAGTTGCCCATAGTAGGCACTTAATGACAAATAAAAGGGCCAGGCTGGGGGCTATGATGGACATACCATATCATTCAGAAACTGCTTTTTACTTATTTTACCCAAGCACCTATTCTAGGTGTTTAGTACTTTCATTATTTGTAAATGTTGCCACTTGACTATGCTGGATCAATGTGATTCTTTTTACTTTTCTTCATAAATCAACATTTCTATTTCTTAAAACAATTTCTGTTTGTTTTTCCTGGAACTCTATCTAAGTTTTCTGTGTGTTCCTGGGGCACCAAACCCTATCGTATTTACAGCAGCTGTTGCTTAATCTTGTCAAAATCATTCTAACTCCAAATCCAGAACTCTACTTCACCAGATGAGCTGTCTCCTTTATTATAATAGCAAGATTCTTTAGGGCTGAAATGCCCCATTTATTTCTGTATCTTTTATTGCAGTGGGGTCAAATTCGAATAGAAACAGGGCTCATAAAACTGTACATAAGGATCCCAGGGGACACATACTGACAGTTTTAAAATATAATGTTATCTATGTTTTATTGTATTTTTATTTGTTAACTATTTCCCAATTACATTTTAATATGGTTCAGGTCACTCAGGGGTTGTAGGCCATGTATCTTGCCTTACTGCATATAACACAAAATCAGTAAACTTGTTGAAACATTTTAAAATTGCATTTCACTTTATCAGGAAAGGGCAAATACCAAGAAAACAAGCTTTAAATAGGGATATAGTAAAAAATAAATAAAATTATCCTTCAAGAGATATCTTGGGGTCAGCACACACTTACCTTGATCCTTTAATTACTCTATCTCAAATGATGTACAAAGAGGATTGATCTTTAGAAAAATGATCCTTGGAAAAAGAAGATCCTTAATCCAAAAATCCAATTACATTTAGTATAATAATTAGGGAAGTAAAATAATTCATTTTAGGAAAGATTTCTAACAATTTTTTTAGCATAACCTTCAAATATACAGACAATTCAATAACCAGAATGACAGGTTTTCCAAGAGTGCTGGGTTTACTGAATGCATTCCTTTTTTAAATGTACATTTTAGTTATGGGTGTCTAGAAAAGGTATTTTTAACCTTTTTTATCTTACAGATCCTTTTGACAGTCTGATGAATACTATGGACCCCTTTTCAGAATGCCTTTAAGTAACTGAGGGAAATGCTTAATTTCAACTAGAGGTTAGTAAAAAGAAAAAATGTAATTTTTTTTCTCATCCTAGTTTATCCAATATCCAAGCCCCCGGCCCTATAATATTCATTAATTTATTTTTAATTTTCAACATTCATTTCCACAAGATTTTGAGTTCCAAATTTTCTCCCCATCTCTCCCCTCCACCCACCCCAAGATGGCTTGCATTCTGAATGAGTACTACTTCCCCCAATCTGACCTCCCTACTATCACTGCCCAGCTTCTCATCCCCTTCCCTTCTATTTTCCTGTAGGGCAAGACAGATTTATATTACCCCTTTGCCTGTATCTCTTGGCCTATAATATTCAAAGAAAGCAAAACCTACAATTTAGCCCCAATCAAAAAAATTAAAAATATCTATTGAAAAAGGAAATATTTGTCAAGGATTAACCCTCTACTTTTCTCCATCCTTCAATGTGATTATGAATGATTCCAAAATAAACATTAATTTTAGAAGAGCTTCAAGTTTTTATCATCTTATGACTGAAATTCTCCTTTAGCATAACTATCAAACAACAAGAATGAGTGCTTTCAAATGTGGAATAAACTACATTTTTTACTTTCAACACCTGGTGTCACCAGCATAACACAGTACATTTTTATAAACACCCCATACTGTGTATGCCACAATGTGAAGGGAGTTAGGACTTCAGGAAAGGCATAGAGCTACAGAAGCTCAAGTGAAATAATCGATAAATATGATTTTAACCATATTATCAAGTAATTACAACTGACAGTTTTCTAGTTTAGTTCTTAATGATGCGATAAAAGGACCAAAATAACAAACAACTTAAAATAATCATTTTATATAAACCATACAGCACTAGTGCTACATCCCAGGACTTGTAATTAGAAGTCAACTGTAATTATAAGCCAACTTAAACTCCCAACATTTAAAATTAATTTTTGTTTAAATCAAGTATATTAATGACATAATTAAAATTTTAAATGCCAAAAGAATCTCTTTGTGTAACTATTTCATTCTTTAAGATAGTATTTACACAGGTTTGAATTCAAGTAAGAAAAAGACTCAAAAAGAACAAAAATAATTATATAGAAATAGTGAAAACTGCTGACCTCCAAAAAGCAATATATTAAAAACTGAAAACATACCACTTTTGACCTTACTTCATGGATACAATAGAAAACAATCTTAAGCAACTTTCATTACTCATTTAACTTCTAAACTTACAGTTTGGAAAATCATTATGGGATAACATGGGGAAAATAGCTCTAGTATCTTAAATCTTCAAATTACATTTTGTAATGAAGATACCAATGTTCATTTCAGAAGTGTTGTTCTTAATCTTTTTCACAAGGTAACTCCTGAGGCTGCCTTTGAAGGCTGCTACCATTGTTAATGCTAAAGAGAACCCCAAAGTGTAGACAGGTTCCTTTTTAACAATATACCTATTTCTAGGTATATTGTTGGTGGTTCTAATGATTTTTTTTTTAAGTTGGTTAACTCAAAAAGAAAATTTTCATTAGATATATCAGTGAGTATGTATTATGCCACAGTGATATGATTTAAAATAGAGGCATCAAACTTGAGCCCAGGAGGGCAAAATTGAAACAGATTAAAGTGCAATTGGGGCATTTCAACAAATAAAAATAGAATAAAAATAATAAATAATAAAAATAGAATAAAAAACATTAATAGTTTTTTTCTAAGTAAACACGGAGCATAACAGGGATCTGTTTCTACCTGAGTCTGACACCACTAGTTTAAAACGCTACCATATAAAACAAAAATTCTAACACTAGGCTCCTTCCCTCTTCCCATCTCCCTACTCCCCCCTGCCCTCTCCAGGCATACACACACACCTCTTTTCTGGTTTACCTATTAGAATATGAGGTCCTAAATGTGGTGACTATTTCACTTTTGTCTTTGTAAATCCAAAGCCTAACACCACACCTGGCAAATAGTAAACACTTACTAAACACTTGTTGGTTGTTGAATTATTGAAAAATATGTCTCTAGACTAATTAGCAAATGGTAAGCACGTCATACATCCTCTCTTGCTTCCTGTCCCTTGTCCTTAATTTATACCTCAGATCACCTACTTTTCTCATTTAGAGAATTATGTGCTCCAATTTGGGATTAGAGAAAATTTCCTTGGCTTGTTCCTTTATATGTGGCATTCTATATGAGTAAATCACTTAACCTAACATCTTGTTTTAGTAGTAACAGAAGACTAAAAGCCTTGCTAATTACTAACATAATCAGTCACCTCTGATACTTTCTTTTCTCTCCTCACATTCAAATCTTTCACTCTTTCCAAACGTAATCAAGAATATAAATTCCTACCATTCACTTCATGAAGCAAGACATAGAAAAGAAATATCAGATATTTATAATATTCTCTTAAGTGGCTCCCTTTCAATCCAATTTAGCCAATTTCTACTTCTGTATTTTGAAAACAGCCAGCAAATTATTTGCTAATAACTGCTAAGCAAAGGTTTTTGCATATTCTTTCTTGAAGATTCTGCTTCTCCTCTTAGATTCCTTATAGAATAACCCCTGAGTAAGAGCTACCCCTATTCCATAGTCAGCTTCCCTAGAGGAATTCAAAGTCTGGTCAGACACTATCACTATGACTTTAAATTAGGGCAATTCTCTAAAAGGTTTCTCCATAGGCAAACAATTGGATAGGTTAATATGAGATGATGTCTATCTAGTCTTTCTCAAGAAAACATCCATCTATCTTGAATGGTTTCAATATTTGTGGAAACACAGTCACCCCAACTATTATGAGTGAACACTGAGGAAGGAAAATAATAGTATGGTATAAGCACTGCAGGCTGCCAATAAAAAGGGAAGGAAGAAGGAAAGTAATTCCTTAGAAGCATAGGATTTTTCTTGAAGAGGTCTTTAAAGGCTATCTAGTCTAATTATTATTTTGCAGATAAGAAAACTTGAGTAGTCCAGAAAAAAGGCTAACTGGAATTATTATCCTACTCAAGGCAGCAGGGGAAAGACTTTCTACAGCATTCTGAGAAATGTCATTTTGAAGAATCAGAAACATTTATATATGGAAAAAAACAGTTTAGGAAACAAGACTTTGTAATACAGCAACCAAACACACACTTTTCAGGAGTAATGTTCTTCCTTTTCAAAGAAAATATTAAAGGCTTTATTGTAAGAACTCTAAATTCTTTATACTAAGATTTCTCTTAAAAACTGAACATATATTGAGGGCACACTGCCACCAGATGGCGGTAAGTGCATCAGCAGTATGGTTTGATCTGTCAGATTTAAGCATAGACATGCTTAATTAGCTGTAAGCATAATTAACACTTTCCCATTCATCAGACTTTTAAAATAAAAAATGTAAATTTGTTACAGAAGCTGATCTTAAAACAGTATTACAACACTTAAAGATGATACATAAAGAGAAATTAAATTCTAAGCTATCATGAAAGAAGATTTGGAGTCATGGGACTTAGGTTCAAATCCTGGCCATGCTACTTGTGACCTGTGTGATCACTGGGCTAGCTGACTCTCTAGAGGCCCTAAGTTACTCATCTGTAAAGAGTTAAACTGGAATATTTATTGAGGCCCTTCCTATTCTAAATTTATTAAGTTCTTATGAAGTTCCTTACTAAAACACAATTTCTACCTTAATCTTATGCACAAAACTTCATTAGAAGGTTCCTTTGTGAAAAAGATAAATGTTGGAAGGGATGTGGGAAAACTGAGACACTAATGTATGTTGGTAGAGTTGTGAACTGATCCAACCATTCTAAAGAGAAATTTGGAGCTATATCCAAAGGACTATAAATCTCTGCATACCTTTTGATCCAGCAATACCATTGCTGGACCTGTATCCCAAAGAGATCACAGGGGAAAAAAAGAGAAAAGGACCTATATATGCAAAAATATTTTTAGTAGCTCTTTTTGTGGTATCTAAGAATTGGAAATTGAGGAGATGTCCATCAATTGGGGAATGGCTAAACAAGTTGTGATATATGATTGTAATGGAATATCATGGTGCTATGACAAACAGGATGATTTCAGAAAAACCTGAAAAGACTTACATGAACTGATGCAAAATGAAGTGAGCAGAGAGAGAACATCGTACACAGTAATAACAGTACTGTACAACGAACAACAGTGAAAGACTTAACTATTGTCAGAAATCCAATGATCCAAGACAATCCCAAAAGAATCGTGATGAAAAATAATGCTATCTGCCTCCAGAGAAAGAACTGATAGCATCTGAATATGTACCAAAGACTATTTTTTACTTTTTTGGGGTTCAAGTTTTCTTATAAAAATGACTAATATGGAAATATGTTTTACATGACTGCCTATTTATAACCTACATCAGATTGCCTACCATATCAGGGAGAGAAGAGCGATATATAGAGCTTGGAACTCAAAACTTTAAAAGAAAATGTTAAAATTGTGTTTATATGTAACTGGGGGAAAACAAAACAATTTTTAAAGGTTAATTTGAAAAAAAAATGGCTTCACCAAAGTAACTTAAAACTAGCCTGTGTAAGAGGGGATATTATGGTATCTTGTTTTGCTCCCACAGAGGCTGCTGGGACATGATGAACACTCCAAAGCTGTAGGGAAAACTTGCTTATCTTATTTTACCAAGACAATGGCCATTCTGATGCAAGGAGGAGTCAGAAAGGTTGGGATAGGACAACTAGCTCAAACCTGAGAGGTCAAGTCCTGGCCACCAGTGTCCTCACTTCTGCACCTTCTCAACTAACCTCATTAATATTAACTCAGAAGCTCAAAGGGTGGAGATACCACCATTTTCTAACTTTGGGATGTATGATCCGGAAGGGAATGTGTAGTGAGGGCATGTAGTGGAAGCATAAGGAAAAAGCTATAACCTTAATGAATCTGGACCAATACTGACTCTGAGGGGAGAGGTCAGAATACCCTAAGGATATTTAAGTTTGTTCTTGCTTTTTGGATGATGTGGATGTTCCTGGTAAGCAGTGAGAATGGATATATCACGTGGATCTCCTTGCCTGGGAAGTTCTGTGATCCCCACAACTGTTTCTCACTGTAATAGTAATGGTAATTTGAATATTTTCCCTGCCCCTTAATAAGTCTAAAGGAATCTGAAGACCTTCCCTGATTTGAAAACAAACTCTGCCACATAATATATTAGGCTGAATATAGTCACATGGAGCCTCTGGTGGGAGGAGTTTGCTGAAGAGTAGAGCAGAGCCCATAGGAAGCTGGGAGTCAGAGCTAGAGAGATGGTGGGAGAGAGAAGTCACTCAAGCAAGGAGATAGGTTGGTGAATAAATATTGGATCTTGTATCGGTTTGTGGGAAGGCTAAAGGATGCTATGGCCTCTGTGTTGTTATGGCTTATTAGTTTCTTTGCTGCTACGATGGAATCGGCTTACTGGTTTGGGGATTTGGTTTTTTGGTATCTGAATAAATGCTTTGCTTCTGTCTTTTATATGGAGAGTTTGCTATATTTTGTGATCAAACACCATGTGGGAATATTTATAGTCACAGTCAGTACTGTAAATATTGCATTGGCACTATACTCACACAGCCTGATAATGAAAATTATCTAAGAGATCATTTGTCCTCAACTGTCATAATTAAAAAAAAATTTTTTTTTAATCCTGAGCACAAAAGCAAAAAAAAAAAAAATTCCTGTGAGCATTTCCATATACACAGCAGAACACAAAAATAATTACATATGAAACTACGAATCTCCATTTCACACTGCATGCTTTTTAAAAAAGTTTAATTAAGATGTTACTTCAAAACTGTCCTACCTATCTGTGCTTCCTTTCATTTTGTGGATTTTAAAAATATTTTAATGGCCTTCTTTTGGGGAGGTATTACAATTGCTAAGCATTACCTTTCCTTATACCTATCACCCCCTCCCACAAATAAAAACAAAGAGAAAAAAGCCCTTTTAACAAATAACCATAGACAAACTGAACAAATTCACACAATGTCCAAAAATGTCTATCTTCTTATGCACCACAGATTTATCATCTAATTCATGGGGTAACGTGTTTCAATACTGGTTCTCTGGTGATGTGGCTAGTTACCGCTTTGATCAGAATTCTTAAGTTTTTCAACACTGCTTTTCTTTAGTGTTGAACTTGTAAATTTTCACAGCTTCACACACTTCACTCCACAATCAATACTTCCCAAGATTCTCTGAAATAGTCTCATTTCTCATGGCATCATATTCCATTTCATTTATACGATTTGTCTAGCCACTGCCTGACTGGTGAACACACTCTTTAACTTCTAGTTCTTTACTTTTTATTTTAATCCCCTCTTCAGGGCCAGTAAGCTTTATGTGACTATTCCCTGCCTGATATTATTCTCCCTCTTAATCGTTCCTTTCCCCCCAACAATCTTTACCTGCTACTCTGAGTTTAATGTAGTTCCAAGCCACATTCATTATGTTTCAGTGTATGTCTAAGTGGGTTTAACCTTCCCATGTCTGAACAAGTAAAAGTGATGGTCACCTGATGTCCCCCTAACTTTTCATTTATGCTTATATACTCTTATCATATACCTCAATTACGAGAAATAGGTGTCACTCCTTTTTTTCCCTTCTGAGTCTGTGTATTCCTTTAACCCTTCCTTCCCTTTCCCCTCTTAAAGTCCTCATTAATAATACCAATCTATCTCTAGGACCTCTCTTTTTCTTATTTTACTCCCTCAGTACTCTTTGAAAAAATTAAGGTTCTAATGAGACAAGTTTTTTCTTCCTTATTAGAATATTAGCATGATATTATCATACAGCCCCTTCCAATTGTTTGGATTTGTTTTCCTAAGTTTCTCTTGACTCTAGAGTTTGCATTTCAAAGTTCCTACTCAGCTTTTATCTTTTCATCAGGAATGCTTTATTTGTTAACTCTATGAAGAAGAATCCAAATCCATATATCTATGCCTTCCTCTTCCTCCCTACCCCCATTCCTATAATTCCTTCCTTGAATTTTCAACTAAAGTTCCCCTATCTTGGATGTTCTGTTTGCACATGAAACACAACACAAGTAAAACTGAATTATTTCCTCCCCTTCCTCAGAATGTGTCCTTCCTGTAACATTCTTTACTTAAGAAAAGCAGTAATGTGTAGTGGAAGTAGTACTGGGTCAATTATCTGCTAAGGATGTTATTAAAAGAAAAAAAATCTATCCATACAAAAGATATTCATAACTGCTTTATTTCTAATAGAAAAAAAGGTGATAACCTATTCTTTCATTGAACAAAGGGCACTGCTGTGCCTCCTAGATTTTCAAGCAGTGAATATTTAAGTGTTCCTGAACAAGGTCTATCAGAGTTTTTTTTAAAGTCTGCTAAAAACTAAGGTAAAAATAGTACTTAAGAAATTCTACAGAATTATAGAATATGTGATTATATTGAAATTAGGCTGTTTCATGTCTTAGTATGGCCACATCTGGGACTAGTCCTGTGTCTCTAAAGAGAGATCAGGACCCTTGGGAAAGAATTCATTAGGGACATTTCCTACTCCTGATCTCATCCAATTCTGCATCCCAAATTAGGCTCTGTGAGTTAATTCTTGGCAAACAAGATCAAACTGGACAACCCTGTTAATCCATTGGATCTATGAAAGAGTGATAGCTTTAACTAGGAATTTTGGTACTTGGGATGCCTAAGGGAGACAGGAAATTGCCAGAGTTGAGGAAGGAAAAGTCAGAGTCAAACTAGGGAAAAACTCCTGAGCTAGGGTGGTAGAAGTAAGGGGAATTGGCCTCCGAAGCCACCCTCCAGCATAACAGACTTCACCATCATGGCTACAAATCTGGCATTTGTGTGAGTTGTTACACTAGAAGAAGGAAGTCACCCAAAGATCATACCTGTTCTAAAATGAAGTAGAGTACCTCATAAAGTAGTTAATTATCTGACACTGGAAGTTTTTACACAGAAGTAGAATAACCATTTAGGGAGATAATAGAAAAGATTACTACTCCTGTCTTAGTAAATAATTTCCCATGAAGATTCTGATTCCACCTGATTTGTGTTCTAAAACTGATGGTTAATTAACGTACTCCCCATACTCAACTTCTTCCATTATCCAGTTACTGCTTTTCTTCTTGGTCTAGGAGGGGACTCACATAAAACTAATTGTTGCAACTCGACCCACTTCCCCTAGGGGTTAAATGATAGCATCAGCTGAGATGTTCCCTTGCAATGTCACTTTACTGGAACTGTGACCCAAAATTTACTAAACTGACCCAACAATATAACTGCTAGGACTATTCCTCAAAGAAATAAAAAAAAGAAAAAGGCCCCATTTATTAAAAAAATATTTATAGGTCTTTTTGTGGTAGCAAAGAATTGGAATTTAATATCAATCAATAGGGAATGTCTATCAATTGGGGAGCAGTTAGATAAATTATAGAACGTAAATGAAATGGAATATTATTGAACTTAAATTAAGAAAAGGACAATTTAAGAGAAACCTGGGAAGACTTATATGAAATGATACAAAGTGAAGTGAGCAGAACCAGAACAATTTATACAACAACATTATAAAGACAAAAAACTTTGAAAGGTTTAAGAACTCTGATCAACTCAATGATCAAACCAAGATTTCAGAGGACTGTTGATGAAGCATGCTATCCATTTCCTGATAGAGAGGTAGAAGAGTCAAGATGTAAAATTAGACATATATTTTTGGAAATGGTCAATGTGGGAAATAATTTTGTTTGACTATGTATTTTTGCTGCAAGGGTTTTGTTTTCCTTTTGTCAGTAGGAATTGGGGAAACTGAAAAATGTTTTTAAAAAATTTAATTGTTAAAAAAGGAAGGTAGGGAAAAGGTGGCATGCATGTAGGTTCCCTGTGAATGTACATATATGTTCTGCCATGTCTGCTTGTGCAAGATTGGACACCATCGATTACCATAAACAATGGCACTGCAATGAATCTGCAAAAAGTTCTTAAACTCTGGTATATCTTCTGTATGCACAGAACTTTGTTTATAAGAGCTCTTGGATAATTGGATAAAATAAAGAATTTTGAAGATATATATTCCTAGCTTGCTTAAAGTTTTAATAAGAAATCATACTCTCTTTTAACATATGGTTGTTTGTCACAATCACTCTTCACAGTCATATAAGAGAAACTGAAAAATTCAATGGAACCTATTTTCCAACTCTACTTGACACTCCACTCTCTATATTAAAAGAATGGACCAAACACTACAACATATCCAGGAACAGATAAATTTCCATTAAAATAAATTCATTCCAGGTTTCAAACTGCAGTCTTCTACTCTCAAGCAAAAATCAATAGGAAAGAATTCCACTACAACTAAAGAATTACAACAATCTATTTAAAATCTTTGGAATGGAATTTAGTCTGTGCTATTATTTTTGGTATGTATGCCATTAAGTCCATATCCTGCACCATTCTTCACAATTCTGACTTCCTTCAAAGCTGAAGCTTGAAACATTTGTTACAAACCTGGTAACTTTTCTGTTTCAGTTGACCCTATCTCTAATAGCAAGTCTTATTTTATTTTGGTTCCTAGGCAAGTGGTCCAATGTTTATTTTTATACTCCTTTTAAAGAATTTCAATGCAAAGTATAAATTTCTAAAAGCATGATTGGCTCATTACCAATGTTTCCACTAACTACTATTCAGACACTCATTCTGTAATCCTGGGCATGTCATTTAACCTTTCTCAGCCTTAGTTTCCTCAGTTGTCAAATGGGATATAATGGCACCTGCGTCATGAAGTTGTTACAAACTTTAAAGCACTATATAAATGTGAGATATTATTTCAAGTTGTTAGAGGATAACCAAACTAATATAATCAACAAACTATGAAGAGTAACCATACCTTAACACTGCCACATCAAGCACTGATTGGGTTTCCTGGAAAGAAGAATAGGGCAGAGGGAACTTGGAGGAGCAGGAAGCTCACATGATACACTTATGAAACTCTTACAGTCATCCAAAACTTCCACAGAGGCTCTCCTTTAAATCATACTATTTAGTCTATTTTATTGGGGATAGAGAAGAAAGCAGGGAGGATACCAGGGTTTAACAAAGTTGCTTTAAGCCATTTCTGAAACCTGCATAAGTAAGTAAACCAACAGATAGTCACCTTGCCAAACTTCCTGCAACTGTACCAATTAATTTGAGTTAAAAAGTAAATACTTTTGGGAAGGTTAAACGGTAGGGTACTCTCAGTCAGTCACCTATCAAGGTTAGAAAAGCAAGCTGATAAAACTGATCCACAGTAAAAGGCAATTAGAGAATGTTATGTTTGAAATGAGGATGCAAGAGTTACTTTTGTAGCATGGGGCAATTTGTGAGAAGGGAAGGATGAATGACACTATAGCAGGGAAGGTGATGAGGAAGCAGCGTGACTATCATATGACAGTAGAGAGGGAGGCAACTGATACTATCCCCATCTCTAGTTCACTCCTCCTTTCCCTTCCCTCATTTTCCTATAAGTGGAAAGAAGGGCAAACCATTTTCTCTAGTCCTAGAAAAGAATCTTCTTGCTACATTTCTACTCTAATTCCCCAACACTATAAGCAATATTGGTCTTTCACTAGTTTCTAATACCCTCCAAAATGTACAGTCTGAAACACTTGAAAAACTCCATTGTTTCTCCTCTAGCTCATCTGCTGACGTGAATTGGCTTTTCACTGAAAAATACAGAAACCTGGAGATGCTTTGCAAAGAAGGACCCAGAAGTAATTTGTTCAGGCAAAACAAAAGGCAGGCACAGAAAGGAGTAAAAAATGGGGTGCATATTTAAATCTATTTGTATTTTATATAATTCATAAATAAAAAGTGCACATTTTAAAAATACTTATTGTATATATACACATTATATATTGTTTGTATATGTATATATGTGTGTACATACACACACACATATATTTACTACTAGTGTACATGAAACAAATTCCGATTACAGTCATGATGGCCTATGAGTACCAGAAGGTCACTTAATATCTCAATCTTTATTTTTCACATATATAAAAGATAACAAAAATATAGTACCTACTTCACAAGGCTGCTATGAGCCTCAAATGAAATAATATATGTAGAGAACCATTTTACAATCTTTAAGGTGTTATATAAACATGCCACTATTATTTATAAGCAACTTCCTGTCATATACTTTTAATTGCCTGTTGGACATCTTCATTTGAATGTCCTGACATAACCTCAAACTCAGTATTACTAAAACTGAATTTTTCTTCTTTCCCTTCAAGCCATCTATCTGCCCCTGGGGATTTTCCTAATTCTAGCCAATGATAAGATTTAGATGATAGAGTTTTAAACCTGAGAGACTAACTTTACAAAACACTAAGGACAAAAACAGAACCCAGAGAATAATGCAAAGCAGATAGGTGAAAATCTTTTTTATTTTTAAACAATAGCTCTAAAGAATGCTACTTAATTTTCAATAAGTAAAACCACCACGAGACATTGGAGCATTGTTAAAGCTTTCTTTAATTTATCCCCTAATTAAGTGGAAATGACAACAGCAGGAAAGGGTGGTTAAATTCTTTAAATTATAGAAAATAAGATTACAATTTAAAATACAATTAAAGTTCTAGGAGTTTGGATAAAAGATGAGAAACAAAGAAGATGAAATATTGAAAAAGTAAAATCTAGAGATCTATTTACTGAAATCTTTCCCACTTCAAATCTCTTTTGTTTCATAAAACCATTCCCAACTGATTTGAAGCAAATTGATTTTCCGAATACAAACAAATAACTAAATATGCTCCCTTTCAGATCTAGACAAGTCCAATAAAAAGAAACAGGAAATAAATTGAATACAATTTTAGAAAAGTTAGATATGCTAGATCTCTGGTGTGATTGAATAGGAACAGAAAGGAGCATACATATTTCTCCACTATGTTTGAGAGTTTTATAAAAACTAACCTTTGTGCAAGGGCATAAAGACCTAATAAACAAAGGCAGAAATAGTAACTATATCCTTTATTGACCAAATGCAATAAAATTAATCATCAATAAAAAGGATTTGAAGAAAAGAATCAAACTTAAATGGAAACAAAACAATTTTACTTTAAAAATTGGCAGGTAGGGGTGGCTAGGTGATGCAGTGAGTAGAGTGTTGGCCCTGGAGTCAGAGGACCTGAATTCGGATCCAGCCTCAGACACTTAACACACACAAACAAAAAAACCTAGCCATGTGATCTTGGGCAAGTTACTTAACCCCAATTGCCCTCCAAAAGCAAAAAAAAAAAAAAAAAAAAGGCAGGTAAAAAAATATATCTTAGGAATAATATTATAAGGGAAAGCTTTTATGATTTGTGAGGGAGGGGGAGTAGGTGACAGGGATATCAAAAAGGAAAAGAAAAGAACATTAACAAAACATGTTTAGAATAGAGCACTGGAGTCAGGAGGACCCAAGTTCAAATGCCGCCTCAGACACCTACCACTTACTAACCTTGTGACTTTGGGCAAGTTACTTAATCCCAATTGCCTTCCCCCCCTCCAAAAACCAAAAAAAAAAAAAAAAAAAAGAAAAGAAAAGAAAAGAAAACAAACCAGAAAATAGGAAAAAGAAATTGAGAAAGGGACAAAGGCAGTGTTGGGCTTATCAAGTTAAACTTATTTGTAATTTTTTTAAAAAACCCAAGCTGAATATAATATTTGCAATGTCATATGCAATTCCCTTTTTCTGTCCTTTGTATGAGGAAATGTTAATATTTGTTGATTTTTGCCAAGTTCAGGATAAAAAAGAAACTGTAATTTTTAATTAAATATGGAGAAACCTAGGATAGGTGGCAAGAAAGTGAATAAAGATAGAGAAAAGATAAGAGAAAAATATAACAACTGAAGGAAACAAGCTCCTAAGTTAGGGGTTAGTTTTGGCAAGAGAAAGCCCACCTCTTCATTAGAAACTGGAACAAAGAAGGAAGAAACAATAGAGCATAATGAAAAGAATTTGAGATTTGGAGCTAAGAAGCAAATCAAAGTGAACAGCACCTCAGGAAAGTGGGTGGAAAGATTTTCTTTCTGCTAAAAAAGTGAGGGAGAGTAGGGAAGAGGGAAGGACCAGGAAAGAGAAACATTCATTCATTTAACATTTGTCATTATTCCTTCCCCAACTTTATCTTTTCATTTTCTACTAAACACCCTTTAAAGCACTTCATGGAGCCCAAGGATTTTCCAGAGTTCACTCTAGTTAGGGAAATTCTGGTCTAATTATATCGTGCATTTTCCCATATCTTTATCCAATGGATCCATTCTATTTAAATAGCAGTTTTAGTCCTTCCACTGGGAGAAGTTAATTTCTCCTTAAACTTCCTGTGCCTCAGTTTTCTTCAATTATAAAACTAGGAAATCAGACTATCTTAAAGACTCATTGCCCCAGATCCAAAAAAAAAGAGCTAAACAAGTAAAGCACTTGCCTTAAGGATGCAAACTTGAGAATAGACAGAAAAATATATAAACTATCTACTGTCCCACACACAACGTTCCATTAGGACCGGATGGGGCAGTAGCGACTTTATATTCTTGCCTCAGGCAGAATATAAACTAACGCTCTGTCTCTAGCTCTGATAGTCTAAACAGCCCACCTGGGGACAAATCAATACACAAACTGATTTAGTGACAAATTCTAACGGCCTGGTGACCTTTCCTCTTTCCCACTGTATTTGTACACACTGGGACTATACAGTGACTAACAGGGAAGTACGTGAATAGCCAAGGAAGAGTCAGTGGGACTAACGGACCTTTCCTAGACCCTCTTAAAAACAGAACACTCTAATGGAACGGGGAGCACTCACGGGGGGGTGATTTCTGTGACGTTGGCCTAGCTGCCCCCCCCCCCCACAAGGACGTTAAACTGCCTGCATGGCCCTGTTCCCTCAACTGTAAAAGGGGACGATAAAGTCCTTACTATCTACTTCAAAATGTTACTGTGAGGCTCAAAAGGCAGCACACGGTACAAGCACGTGATAAAGCCAACTTCAGGCTTGTAAAGGCTCCTTCCCTTGGACGCCCCGAGGCCCGTCTCCCGCGTCCGTGCTCGCTCGCGGAATGTTTAACGGGGCACGAGCTTATTGCCCAGGACGGGAATCCACCCCTTTCCGTCCCACTCGGCCTCGGGGTTTTATCCACGCTCCCTGCGTACACGAGCCGTGTTTTTACCAGACTTTGCCGTGCTGACCTCCTGAGCACCAGCACCTGCTTCTTCTAGGACCGTCTCCTTCTGGGTGCTTGGGGATCCCTACGGACTTAGCATGTGAATAAAGGCTAAGCTCGGTGATGGGTGAGTGAGAATACACGTCACGCTCCTTCCTTCCAAGTTCACAGGCCCTAGCCCACCCCCACCCCGGCCGAAATCTAGGCATCCCCGCCTCAAAGAGGGAAAAGCAAGTCAGGTGAGAAGTGAGAAAGCGGGGCCCGAGAGGAACGGCTTGGGATGAGCGCGGGGGCCGAGGGAGAAATGCACGCCCTTCCCCCACCACTGAGGCCCAACTTCCTGAGCCTGGGGGAGGGGGGAAGAGTTCACCGGCAACTAGGTCAGACCGAGAAAAGGGAGACTAAAGCCGCCTAGTCACGCACCAAGTCCCAGGGCTCAGAGTCGGCCCCTCCCCCCATTTCCGTTCCGCAACCTGTCCACGCACGTACGTCTGTACGCACGCCTACGCCCCACCCCCCACCCCCTCAAGCCAGCCTGACCCTTCAGTCAGCCACTCACAAGCGACGACCCCCGCCCCGAGGGTTGGCAGCACCCGGCGCCCTCTGTCCCAAGCGAGGCTCCGCCCCTGGGCCTCGAGGTCTCGTGGGAGGCGGAAGCGATCACGCGCGGGGCAGCCGCACGCACACGCATGTCACACGCACACACGAGCACGCGCTCACGGAGCCCGCTTATTAAAAACAGAAAGCTCCTACCACCATAGCTGGGAAAGAAGCTTTTTAAAGGCAGAGAGCAAAACCCATAGGTGAAAGGTGGAAAAGCATTGCCCGAGTGCCCACCTCGTGCCAGGCACCGGCCAGACTTGAGCGGGAGTGGCCAGCAAAGTCAGGCCTGAGCACGGTGGGAGGCAGAATGGGGAGGAAGGAGCCCCCGGAGCCATGACGTAGTGCGCGTGTTGTGGGCAGATGGGTGAGGTCACTAGTGTAGCAGGTCCGGCAGAACGGGCTGCGCGGCTCACCCTCCCTGCTTAGGGCGCGCGCTCTCTCTCTCTCTCGAGGGCTTGGTGTTAACTCCCAACAAACAGCTTTAGATTATTAAAGTTTGATGATCAGCTCAATGGCTAACCACCCTAGGAGTGGGAGGGGGCACGGGGAGAGCTGGAGGAGAGGTGAAATAGGAGCAAGCGGCGCACCCCAGCAAGGTCCCCACTCCTCCTGGGGGTGGGAGGGGGCTATCTTCAGCCGTCCTTTTAAAGGCCTGGGAAGCCATTTGAAGTCTGACTCCTACAGATGCCCTGCTTAATGATTTAATCTTTTTAATCACTGCCAGGAGTGCTCCAGGAAGAGCCCCACCTGAAATCAAGAAATACCCGCATGGCCACTGAGCCCAGTTAGGATGCTGATTCTTTTCCCTGTTTTAGGTAAGGAGAGAAAAAATGGATTGATATGTTTACTCTTGCAAAACTTGTATATTTGCTCTGCAAACTCCCCTGATTAAGCTGAATCCCCTCAAAGGGTGGAACTGGGTACAGATCCAAGAAACTTAACACTAAGAATTGAATTCTGTTAACATGTGTACCTTATGCTTAATACTTATTTTATTTTGCTTTGGGGACTTAAATGAATGAGTACAATGGACTACTTTTTAAAAAATTAATATTCTGAGAAATTAAAGCAGAAAGATAAACTTGGTGTGTAGCAATAAAAGTTACTATTGTCACAGAACCCACGAGGTGAGGAGGTGGAGCTGTTATCAGCAACGGGCTGTAGCAATAGGGAAACCATAAAATGGTCTTCACATGTACATGATGAGGAAAGCACTGTTAGTTTGCACATTGGCCTTTGCACCCAGCCACCCACACATGCATTAACTATAATCAGTAGTACCCCAAAACAAAAAAAAAAACCAAATATTTGGTGAACTTTTGATAATTCCTTTTAACCCCCTTTTTTTCTGGGTAATTCTCTTCTCATTTACTTTGTCTAATAAAGGGTTGGGGTTTTTTGTGTGTTTGTTTTGGTTTATTTTGCTACAACCTAGTTTTTATTCAAACTTTTCCAATAATGCTGCTGCATATTGTATCACTGGAGCTCCTATTTTTCTCTGATTGGAGACAGTAAAGGGTGAACAGTGGAGAACTCCATTTAAGGAATGCACCCAGTGTACCCATCTCTTCATTTCCCATCAGATTGCATCATGCAGACTGCAGTCAAGGTCTACAAATTCATCATCCAATAAGATCATATCAACTCTGAAACTCTTGTCTCCTCAGTACCTCCCTCCCCCCCCCCCACCCCAACCGAAAAGGTGGAGGATAAAATCTGAACAATAGAGAACTCCTCCCAGATCCTCCCTTTAAGAGAACCAGATCAGCCATTTAATCATTTCCCTTCAGGCTGTACTCCTCTTACTATTTCCACCCGGTAGACGCTTCCTGCCCCTAGTAAGTCAATAGGCCTGAACACATTTAAAAAAAAAAAAAGAGGGAAAAGACCTATATTAAAATATTTTATAAAAGCTCTTTTTATGATAGCTAGGAACTGAAAATTAAGGTAGTACCTATAAATTGGCCAATGGCTATAAAAATTATGGTGTATGAATGTAATCCAGGACTGGTTTAAGCATGCCAGTTGTAACATGGAGCTTGCTGTGTCCCCTAGCACGTGGGCATGTTGTTGTGCTGTAAGAAATAATGAAGGGATCAGTTTCAGAGAAATCTAGGAAGACATGCATTAAACTAATGCAGAGGAAAGTGAGTAGAACCAAGAAAATTTTATATAGAGAGAGAGAGAGAGAAAGAGAGAGAGAGAGAGAGTGTGTGTGTGTGAGTGAGTGTAACAACAACATTCTCAGGACAAACAACTTTGAAGGACTTGAGAACTCTGATAAACAGGATGATCAATCAATATTCTAGAGAACTAATGATGAAGAAATCTGCCCACCTCCCTGAGAAGAGGTAGTAAACTCTGGGTACAGATTGAAACGTCTTTTTTGGATATGACTAATGAGAGAGGTTGTTTTGATTAACTATGCAAATCTTCTATAAATGTTTTGGGTTTGTTTTTTTTTTCTTTTGGGGGAAGAGGGAGAGAAAATAGATTTTTATTCATTGAAAAAAATTTTCGAAAAATGAATAGTTTGTTTTTATGATTTCATTTTTATGCTGGGGCTAGTCAGCCTAGCCAAAAGAGTTGTGAACAATTAATTGGCCAGGGAATTTCTATCATGCAGAAGTCTCCTTTCTCCTCCATTATTCAGTTTGACCATTTTCACTGGATCTGTTACGTCAGCATGATTAGAGTGAAGAGAGTGGAGGGAAGGTGGCCCAGAAGACAGAGAGCTCCTCTTAGCATCTGGCCTGCCCCAATTCTTAAGTGATGAGCTAGTCCTATCTAAAAAGTAGTTGGAGATTCCTTCCAACAATGGGAAGCCAAATAGGAAAGTATCAGGGATGTTAGTTTGTACCAAATCCTAAATACTATGCATAATCCAAATATAAGAAGTACTTCTTTCACATCATGAGGTTCTGCAGATTTTCCTGTTTTAAGGTGCCATTACCATGGTTGTACTGGGCCCTGGAATACACTACAAGACCTGTTTCTTGACTTTGTATGTTCTCAGAAGGCCTTTCCCTTTGCCATACTGATTCCTCAGTGGATACTATGACTGAAAGAGTCCCAAGCTCCCCAAGAGGGAATGAAGCCAATCAAAGAGTCTCTTCTTTTCCATGTTGTTGACTAACTGGAACCATTTACAGAATGTTTACACATGACCCACAGACTTTCCAAGGTACTCTCCTTTATAAGTCATGATTCTTTCCTGGGAGAAAACTCCTGAGCCTCTTCCACTTAGAGACGTTGCAATCAGCCAAGCAAGTTGATGGGGTCTGCACATTCATCAAACTCACATTTAAACAACTTTAGTAGGTCAGTTTACTTACGTTAAGTTCTAGAATTCATATTTTAAAGATGATCTGCCTAGTTGACTCCTGTTGATTCTTTGTATTTTAAGGCTTTAACTTTTTACACACAAGAGATATTTAATATCTATTCTTAAAATTATATTACTCTAAAGCCATTGCAGATGAGATGATTCATCTTGTTGTGACTCTTCCTCTCAATGAAGATAGATTCCAAAAATGTATAACTAGGCCATGAGCATTTTTGTTAGTCTATAAACTCTATCACCAAACATTGCTTTTTTGGAGTTACCCCAATTAACTTAACAAGACTAGATAGTTATCTACATAGGGACATTTTGGGAAACTGACGCAAAAAGATAGACGTTCAAGTTTAAAAGTTTCTTTTTAGGTGTAAATATCAGTTAAATATAAAAATGTATTTAGATATACAAATATCAGAGGCAAGGTAATTTGAAATTAATTAGTATCTTGTTTACATACTACTATTATTGAGGCTAATCATTTAAGTATTCAATAAAGTTACTAGTGTCTATCAACATGCCTAAAATACATTGAGAATTTCATTAAGTATGAACTTTGGAACTGGATGACACTATAGAAACTTTCATTTGATTCTCTTTTTCTACGAATGTAATTTGGGATTCCAACCTTGTGCATTTGTTTTGCTGAAGAGAATGATTACTTAATACTGTATGCTTCCCTGAGGGACAGAATTGGCAAGAGCTTGAAAAAAAGAGAGCTTCTTCTAGTTTCCAGAGATGACACAATATACCTGGCTCTCTTCAGAGAGAGCCCCTTGGAAAAAGACTGAGAAACAGCAGGCATGTAGAGGAGCAGGTGCTTATATATGTCTCTAGTTTCCAGCTTGCTTCCCTAGAGACTTTGAGCGATTTTCCCTTGGGTGAGTTTGGGATTCTCTCTTGGTTAAACTGATTTACCTTACTCTTAGTGGAAGAGCTCATTAAATCTCTGTAGCCTTATATATTCTAAACTGTATGAACTTCTGTAAAAACGAACTTATTCTGCTTTTTGTGATGTTCTTTTTGTGTAATAAACATTTAGTGGGAAAGGAATCAGACCTTTGAATACAAGCTTGGAACATTCCTTCTCTTTAAAGGATTTGCAACCAGGAAGGGTCATTTCCCTTGGACTAGCATTATTCAGAACAACAGAAAAATATAATTCAAGTCCATTTCTTCTTCTCTGAAGGGAGCAGAGTGGCCAGCCTTGTGGCCCCACCCACAGGTCCCCACCAACCAGGAATCAGTTTTCCTTGGAGAGGGGTGGGGAAGATTCCCAAGATATCTTTCAAAGCCTTCTGGGAGAACTGCCTTTAAACAAAACTCTTGTAGATATATGTATAACTCAAATGGAGAACATGTACACACACACATCTTACACAAATAAGAAAATTGATTTGGAAATGTTATGACTTGCTGTAATGGGCATGGGGATTTGAAGATCTTCCCTTCCTCTTAATAAACCCAGGGGGGAGTTTGAAGACCTCCCATGCTTTCAAAGTAAACTCTGCCCCCTAATAGGATGGGTGTAATCACATGGAGCCTGTGATGGAGGGAATTTGCTAAAGGGTGCAGCAGAGCCTATAGAAAGTTGGTCAGAGCTAGCCAGATGGTGGGGGAGACAGGAGGACCTTAGGCAAGGAGTCAGATAAGCCTGTGAGTAAATACTGATCTTGTATTGGTTTGTGGGAAGGCGGAAGGATGCTGTGGCTCTCAGGGTTATTATGGCTTTTGAATATCTTTGATACTATAATGGAATTGGCTTACTGGTTTGGGGATTCGGTTTTCTGGTGTCTAAATAAATGCTTCAGTTCTATCCTCAATCTGGAGAGTTTGGTATATTTTGCAATTGAATGTCATGCAGTACTTATAGTCATGGTCTTTATCATATTGTGGGCACTGTAAATATTGCATTGGTGCTACACTTGTCTAAAGTCATATACACAGTTAAGGGATGAACTAGGGTAAAGGTAAGGAAAAGGAATAAGCATTTATATAGTATCTACTCGGTTCTAGGCATTATGCCAAACACTTTAAATAGTATGTCATTTGACCAGCACAACAACTCGAGAAGTAGGTATTGTTATTATCCCCAGTTTATAGTTGAGGAAACTGAGGTAAATAAAGGTTAAGTGACTTGACTAGGGTCACAAAGCTAGTGAGCAACTGAGGGCAGATTTGAACTTAGGTCTTCTTTACTCCAGGCCCAGGACTGTCCATTTCGACACCTAATTAGCCAATATTTTGTCAGATAAGTTTATTTCTTTCTATGAGGTATTCTATTATGGCTTTTTTTTTTTTTTTGAGGGGGATAGTTAGATTTTGGTAACCATTTTTGAGTTCCAGTCCAATGATCTTTCTACTACAATTTTCTTGCCTTTCAGTGTTTAAATTTTCTTAGAATAGTTCAGTAAGAGCCATGTTATTCATCACAGTATTTATGAAAGCTGTAGAAAATGGTATTTCTGATCTTTCCTCCAGTGGAATCTTCAATTTAGTGACCAGGAATTGATGACACTAAAATTCACCGGTCTTGTTAATAAACCTTTAAAATGCCCTATAAAAACATAGGTTAAAAATTGTCAAGTAGCTTTAGCTTAGCAAAATAAACTTAAAAGGAAAAATGTATTTTAATTAGAAATGTAGAAAGCTTGAGGCAGTTCTAAAAAACAGTAGGACAATAAGGAAAGTACTTGGTTAAAAATAATCAAGCTTAGAGAGAAAGTGAAGGAAACATAAATCCGAATTTGCCTTTGGATCTTTTTAGTTAAGCAGAATAAACCTAGAAGCTGAATCAGTTTTTCTTTTCAGATCCAAACTTGTTTCTGTAGGTTGAAAGCAGGAGGCTCAGAAAGCACAATAAGCTTCAGAAGTTCTTGGGAATGCAAGCTGCAGGAGTTAAAAGCCTTAGTGTTTGCTATCATCCTCCCTGCTTTTTTTCTTTATTGTCCCTGCTTGATTTCGTCCTCTCATGAGAGGTAGTATGCTTTAGTGAAAAGGGTGCTGTACTTGGGTTTGGCTCTTATTTATTAGCTGTGTGACCCTGTGTAACTTGACCTCTCTAACCTTCAATTTCCTTATCTGTAAAATGGGGATAATAGTGTCTATAGCACTTAACCTCATAGGATTCTTGTGAGGATTAAATGTAACAATGTAAGTGTAGCAACAATGCAATATTCAAAGTGCTGATGGCCACTGTAAATATGCTGACATAGTACTCAATCACAAAATATAACAGACTCTCTATTTATAAGTCAGAAGCAAAACATTTATTCAGACACCAGAAAACTAAATCCCCAAACCAGTAAGCCAATTCCAGCATAGTAGCAAAGAAGTTAATAAGCCATAGCAGCACAGAGAGCCACAGCATTCTTCCCACAAACCAACATTTACTTATAAACCTGTCTCCCTGGGGTGTGTCCTCTCTCTCCCACTGTCTAGCTGTAATGACTCCCAGCTTCCTGGGGAATCTGTTCCATCCTTAAGCAAACTCCTCCCACCACAGGCTCCATGTGATTACATTCAGCTTATGGCAGGGTATATCTTCAAAGCAGGGAAGGTCTTCAGATTACCTTAGGTTTATTTAGGGGCAGGGAAGACCTTCAAATTACCATTACCTTTATATTCAGCCCCCAGATCTTTCATGTCCCTTACATAGCAAAAATACATTGACAATACATTTCATTACATGGGTTAATGAGAATTTAGGGCTAACTGGTGTCAGCAGAATTTTGCAACAGTATAACAGGGATAATAGAAAATAAGCACATAAAATAATAACTTAGGGTGGGGGCTTGAGTACAAGCACCCCCTTTTGCCCTTTGAATAAATGGGGCCCAGAATCTTGGGACGAAAATCTGTTCTCCATAGCTACTTCCAGCTGAAATTGGATGTCGAGCTATTCTTGCCCCTGGAAGTCCCATTCGAGAGATCAGTTCTTTAGCTGGCATCTGGAGCTCAGTCAACACCAGGTCCGGGGGGTGGGGGGGGGGACAGGGAGGGAGGAGGCAATGGTGTATGTCACAGTCATGGATAGGGGATGGCATCCAGCTTAAGCAATCAGGTGGAGGGTTCTAAGCCTGAAGGAAACAAATCTCACAAACAAGTTTAACAAAAAGCCAATAAGAGCCAAATATAGGGTCAGCCATGCTTCTGGAGTCTGAACTCACTATCATAGCCTCATTCACGGTAGAATATATGAGTTAAGAGTACAATTTGGTAATCATCTTCTCCTAAATAAACAACAGTTACAGTATTGTCTTTCCCATGTGCTATAATCTCCACAGCCTTTGGAACATAATCTGGCTTTTGCTTTACCCATACTTTAGCTCCCAGTTTTATTCTATTAGAACCAAACCCTCCAGTTCCTCTGATAGTTATTTCAGAAGGAGATCAGTTTTCACAAGAGGTATTTTTTCACAAGGAATAATAATCACTTGAACTATTCTATCATTTTTACAAAACTGTATGGGTTCTTCACCCACATTCTGGAATGTTACAATAATTTCTCCTTGATAATAAGAATCTATTTCTCCAACCAATACATGTATTCCTAGAACTGCTAAACCTGATTTAGGTAATGTCTGCCTAAAATGATTTTTAAGGATTCTCATATATATTCCAGGAGAGATTTTTCTTCTTCTTTTCTATCCAACCAAAAGTTCTCTAAACAATGTAAATCATATCCTGTCAAGCCAGGTGTTCCTGGGATATGGTGCTAGGACATCTTGCCTCACAGTCCACTGCTCAACATTTGGGATCTTATATGTCTGCTGTTTTCTCGTTTGCAGATTTGGGGTCATCATTCTAGCTAGAGGTATACTTCCTCCCAATGGTCTTTTGTTAAAATTACGTAAAGCAGTAAACAAAGTATCTTTCTAATGTTGATACGAAATGTTAGAACTTGACTTCCTTAACTGTTTTTTCAATAATCCATTCATTCTTTCAGTTAACCCAGATGCTTATGGATAATATAGAATATGATATATCCATTCTATATTGTTTAATATGCAATATCTCTTCATTTTATTACCTTGGAAATGTGATCCATTGTCACTTTGAATCTACATTGGAGTTCCTTAATATAGACTTATGACATCTAGAATTTTATAGGTGGTTTTCTGGGTCTCATTCTGATAAGGTCAAGCCACTAGTATACTTGAATAGGTGTCAACACAAGTACATATAAATTTGCATCCTTTATCTTGATGGACCTGTTTTGCTAGTACTGAATCATCAGTTGTTGTCAGAGTAGGGACAGTATGTTGAGTAGCATTCTTTGCTAGTTGATTAGCATGTGCATTGTACTCGTGTTCTGGCATGGTGAGGGCCACATGAGCATCTATCTACATGAAAAACTGACAAATTAGTAACCAAAGACATGTCCCATATATCTTCCCATAATTCTTTGCCCCAGAATTGTTTACCACAAATTTCCCAGTTTTGATTTTTCCATGTGGGCATCCATGTAGCTAATCCATTAGCTACCACCCATGAATCAGTAAATATATGACACTGTCCTCCATGCTCTGTTTTAATGACTTGATGTGCTGCCATAAGTTCAGCATATTGACTACTCCCAGTATTTTCCAAAGTCTGCCTAGTACATGGGTTATAGGCTACTGCTTTCCAGTGTCTTTTATGACCCAAATATTTGGTTGTTCCATCAGTAAACTATGCATGTTTCTTTTCTTCTTCAGTTAGTCCATCATATCCCTTATTCCATTTTACCAAGGACTGTACCAGCTGTTGCTTTGGTTCAGGAGATGTATCGTTTCCCTCAGTATGGATGTTTGCTCTAGATTCATGTAGACCAGAAACTTCACTTTGGCCTGTTTTAGCTCTATTGTGAATATACCATTTCCATTTAATTATGCTGGCCTCTTGCGCATGTCCAATTCTGTGGGAAGCTGGGGTACTCATTACCCTGGTCATAATTGGGATTCCAGGTCTTACTATCACTTCATGGCCCAGAGCCAGTTCATTCTCTACCAAAGCCCAATGTGCAGCTAACAACTGCTTTTCAGAGGTGTATACTGGACTCCAGATGAAGGGAGTTTCCTACACCAAAATCCTAAAGGTACATTTCATCTTTGTTGTATTTGCCATAAACTTCAGTTTGCATAATCATCCTGTACAGTCACTTGCAATTCCACCAGGCCATTTTGCATAGGCCATAAATCTAGAGCCAATTGCATAGCAACCTTGGCTTCTTCAAAAGCTTTACTCTGCTCAGCTCCCAAATCAAATTCATATTTCTTCCAAGTAACTTTGTATAAGGGTTTCAAAATCTGTCCCAGATGCGGTATGTGATGTCGCCAATATCCAAATAATCCTATAAACTTTTGGGTCTCTTTCTTGGGATAGGAAAATCTTGAATCTTTTGTCAGGCTTGTGGGAGAATCTCTCACAGGGCCTTATTCCACTGTATACCCCAAAATTTTACATTTTGAGCTGACGCTTGAATTTTTGCAGGGTTAATTTCCCACCCTTTGCTTTTCATATGCTCAATTAAAAGTGTCACATTCTTCTCTACTTCTTTTACATTTTTTCCTTGTATCATATCATCAATGTAATGGATAAACTGTACACCAGGTAGCTTTAATTCATCTAAATGTTTAGCCACAATCCTATGACAAATAGTGGGACTATGCAAATATCCTTGTAGCAAGCGGGTGAAAGTATATTGTCTGCCCTGCCAAGTGAAAGCAAACTGGTCTCTTTGTTTAGAGTTTATTGGGATAGTAAAGAAAGCATTGACTAATTTAATAGCTGTGTACCAAGTCCCGTCATATTTCTGGATCCTTTCTGTGAAGGTGATGGTGTCTGGAACAAGGGAGGAGTAACTTTATTTAACTGTCTATAATCCACTGTCATTCTCCATGTCCCATCTGACTCTCCTACTGGCCAGACATGATTATTCCATCAAGTGGTTGTGGGGACTAACACTCTTGTATCAACATATTCCTTTATAGTATTAGTAATTTCACATTATACACCTGGCACACAATACTGCTTTAAAGTAATTACTTCAAAAGGTTCAGGTAAAGTGATTGGCTCCATTTTTATTTTTCCCACTAAAACTATTAATTCCAAGTGCAATCCAGAGTGGTGATGAGTCTGGAGTAGTGTCAAACTCAAATAGAAACAGATCCCTGGGGGAAAAGGGGGAGGGAGAAGTGTATATTGATTTCAAAACCCACAAATTAACATTATCTGTGTTGTATTTTATTTTGTTAAACATTTCCCAATTACATTTTACTCTGGTTCTGGCTCACTCTTTTGGGTTTTAAAGGTAACATTTTTTTTTTAAAGCAATTGGGGTTAAGTAACTTGCTCAAGGTTACACGGCTAGTCATTTGATTTATGCGTGGGTGCTCATTTTCTGAGGCCGGATCTGATCTCGGGTCATCCAAACTCCGAGGCCGGCACTCTTACTCACTGCGCCACCTAGCCGCCCCTTTAGGGCAATTGGGGTTAAGTAACTTGCCCAAGGTTACACGGCTAGGTTTTTGTTTTGTGCGGATTAAGTGTTGGAGGCCGGCTCCGAACTCAGGTCCTTCTGATTCCAGGGCCGGCGCTCTATTCACTGCGCCACCTAGCCGCCCCTTAAAGGCAACATTTTTGATACCAGGGTAGAAAGCCCAGTGGCAGAGGAGTCACTGGAGAGTGAGAGAAACCAAGTATTTATGAGTTACTGTGAGTCCTTTGTGGTTTTTTTTGTATTTTTTCTGAGGGTGGAATACTGTCCTATATATATTGTAACCCATATGTATTATATATTTAACTAACCCTATATGTACAAAATCTGCAAACCTTTTTACCTAAGACTCAGGGACCAGATATCTCTTGTGCTTTTCCAGAGGGAATTCCCAGTCTGGGCAATATGAGCCAAAATGATTTTCATGGGATTGCCTCCACCCAAGAGCCTGGGGTGCATGGCCATAGTTTACAAATAGAAATTTTATACCAACTTATCAGATAAGATAGTTAGTAAACTATGACATTAAGAATAATAGGGATAGGGGTGGCTAGGTGGTAAGAGCGCTGGCCCTGGAATTGGGACGACCCAGGATCGGATCTGGCCTCAGAAAATGAGCACCCACACATAAATAATGACTGGCCGTGTAACCTTGAGCAAGTTACTTAACCCCAATTGCTTTAAAAAAAAAAAAAGAATAATAGGGATAGGTGGAAATATAGGAGAGATGTTAACATATACTTTGTAGAATGAGTCATATTCTTTTGAAAACTTCTTGAAGGGTTGACAGTTTGATGTCTGACTTTCTCATTTTAAAAATGAGCTTCCACTAAACAGGTTTGAGGATGACATTTCATTCTTATAGATTAAGGTCATTTTGCTATTGAAGCGCTTAGAAAAAACAAACCCACATTAAGGCTACATTAAAGGGCCATAAGTTTGCAGAGACATAGTCCTCAATAAAAATATATTAATAAAATTAAGAACCTCTGTTTCCTGGGCAGATATCTCTTTAGAAAGAACTAAGGGGTTGGAGAAATCCTAGAAGACACAGTAGTAAAAGTTATAATGGAAGAAATCAGATTTATAATCGGTTGTCCTCAGTATGGAAATTCTAACTTAATTCTTAAGTTCTTAGTTTCAATAGGAAAATTAGAGCTGCAGCCCATTTTAAATGGATTTTATTTATTACTATTGTATGGAGGGTTACTAATTTCCTTGCTCCTTAAGGCAAGTTTTGGCTCATTTCTTTTTCTTTTCTTTTTTTTTTTTTTTTTTTTTTTTTTTTTTGCTTTTTGGAGGGCAATTGGGGTTAAGTAACTTGCCCAAGGTCGCATGACTAAGTTTTTGTTTGTGTGTGCATTAAGTGTCTGAGGCCGGATCCGAACTCAGGTCCTTTTGACTCCAGGGCCAATGCTCTACTCACGGCTCCACCTAGCCGCCCCGTTTTGGCTCATTTCTGTCTGATGCTCCCTAAATACCTTCTTTCCAGACTGCCCTCAAGGCATAGCCCAGCCATAGATCTCTATTTATATAACTTAGATGACAAAGTTCTATAGCTATTTCCATGATTAATTTCATACTTTCCTTTAGGCGTTGTCCATTCCAGTTGAACTGACCAATTAGCTATTCCAGTACACAGCATTGTGTTTTCCACTCCCGTGCCTTTCACAAGTCACTAGAGTTCCTTCAAAGCACAGATCCCATTCAAGGTCTTCCTCAGTTCCCCTCAGCTATTAACACTCTTCCCTCTTGAACTTATTTTATATTATTTTGTATATAATTTACATTTACTTGTTTACATGTTGCACCCCCACCTTCCACCAGTAGATTTTAAGTTCCTTGAGGGTAAATATTGTTTCATTTTTGTCTTTGTAGCCAAAATACCTAGCACAATGCTTTAAACACCATAGGCACTTAATAAATATTTTTGAGTTTAATATTAAGAAACTTCACATCACTTTATGTAACAGCTTTACTGAATAAAGAATTACAGACTGTATGAACTCCTAGGTCAATAGGCATATAATATGGTAATTTAAAAAGAAGCACAGACTAATAAAAAGTCAATCAGTACATCAGTATGTCTGAGTAAATGATTTCCGGCCTTCCTAATTACTGGAAAACTCCAATAATATGGCTTATTTTTGGAGGAAAATTACTACCTATAGCTTTTGGAAGTATCAGTGTTTATAGTCCATAAAGCAACATATTAGTCAGAAGGATGGATTTGGATTATAAATTATAAAATGAAACAAAGTGCCATTCATATTTATGAATGTAGCCCTCAATCCCTAGGTAAGACATAAATGAAAAAAGAAGAGATATCTTGATCTTTACCTAAGAAATGCTGTACATTTCCCCAGGAAGCTAATTTGAGTTTTTATGTGGATATAAACAATTAAGGATGGTCCATAATGTTCTCCTACACAAATAGGGATATCTTCAAATATGGCATGAGTCAATTTCTTTCTAAAGAAAATAAATATGTAGAACAGAGGAAAAGCTAAACTTTCTAATTCTCGGGCTCAATCATTCTTTCCCTGTTTAAAAAAATACACGCACACATACAAAGGAGCATTTCCTTCAATGTTCATACCATACTGTACAGAGAATAGATCAAATACAAAAACGTCATTCACTTCTGTCATTAAATAAATACATCAATATACAGATAAAGGGATGTTTATGATATTTGTGTAAATTTCTCAAGCCAGTTTTGATGAATGCTGTTTCAGAGTAGTCATTTATGCTTAACTATTTTTCACCTCCCCATTGCAGATTTTGGTTTGGTAGAAATTAAAAGCAGCTTGAGATATTTGTTTTTCTTTTTAAATTAGAAAATGATTTCATCCTAGAATTGAATCTTTAGAATCTATAAGTTGGTTGAAAAAATACATTTCCAATGCAAAAACAACATCAAGCATATTGCTGGTGCTGTAATAGGTTTTTTTGTATGTTCATGTTTTTATTTTCATATAAAAAGCATTTTAACACCATGGCTAAAACTTTTTTACATGGTTAAAAATAACCATAAGACATTAATGATCTATATCATGCATGGACAAAAAAGAGAGAGAAAAGAATGATCAAACACTATTTGTTTGCAATTGTTCTAGTTTTCTTTTTAGTAGATTGTAATTTTCCTTGGTCCCTGGTGCCAGAGGGTCAAGCTTCAGAGAGACTTCGTAGTATTTCTTGGCTAAGTCAAAGTTTCCCCAACGGTGGTAAAGCACAGCTGAAACAGCAAGAAGTAGTTTTTATTGGAAATCTTTCTGCATAATTTGCAAAACTTTCAATCATTTGTTGAAAAAAAAAACATTAAAATACATCACAGCACTGATACTTTAAAAAATCACTAGACCTAAGAAAATTCTCTGTATCATATAACTTACTTTACCTTAATCATTTTCAGTAATGATACTCCCTTCTAGACACCTCCATGTTTGGTCCCTAACACTAAATGGAACACTAATATTTCACTACTGCAAAAAAGAATAAGAGGGACTATATTAAAAACATAAAGGAATTATGTTAAAGACAGGGCAAAATAGTACAAACTTTTCTTTTTTTTTTTTTTTTTTTGCTTTTTGGAGGGCAATTGGGGTTAAGTAACTTGCCCAAGGTCACACGGCTAGGTTTTTGTTTGTGTGTGCATTAAGTGTCTGAGGCCGGATCCGAACTCAGGTCCTTCTGACTCCAGGGCCAGCACTCTACTCACTGCGCCACCTAGCCGCCCCTACAAACTTTTCTTAACACTAGTATTGAATTTCCTAGGTTATGCAAAAATTTTGATCCTTTTTAGGTTTGGGCATGTGATTATTTTTATCATTGCAATAAAGTATTATGAATTTGTTTTTCAGTCAAGGTTTCTCTGCCTATCTCTTGACAGAGTAATATCCGGCTGTATATTCTGTTGGCTGAAGGACAAGGACTTCAAAAATAACTGGACAATGAAAAGGTGGAGAAAATAATCTACATCTTGGGATGTGGTCTTAAAATTTTGTTGTTGGTTCATTTATATAATTTCAGATTTAAAATGCTACTAGCTCTACATATAGATTAGATGTTGAAATGATTTGAATGGCAATACAATGCTTCAGTAGCCCCCACACATCTTCCCTACCCTGAGCCTGAAGTTCATGGTAGATGGTCTCTTTCAAATCCACACCCCTATTTGAAGGCAGTTTCTAAAAGATCTCACTTAAAATATACAGACTGGGGGTGGCTAGGTGGCGCAGTGAGTAGAGCACTGGCCCTGGAGTCAGGAGGACCTGAGTTCGGATCTGGCCTCAGATACTTCACTCACACACACACACACACACACATACACACACACACACACACACACACTAGCTGTGTGTGTTACTTAACCCCAATTGCCCTCCAAAAAGCAAATAAATAAACACCAGGGTAAGGTGTTAGCATCCATTAAGAGAAAGAACAAAACAATTAACTTTTGATGGATGGATTGGTAGCCAGGGAGGGTAAGATGATCCCGAGGATGGAGAGAGAATCTGAATGGTGGTCTACAAAAAACCTACTATGTGCTTGAGCAGTATGGACTAAAGAAGAGGGGAAGTGGAGAATAACTGAGACATCTAAGATGAACTTGGCTTATTTTATAGTTTTGTGTAAGTTGGCATAATTTACAGATATGCTGAGCGGTAGCTATTTACATATTGGAGACACATGTAGTGCTAAAGTGACCTGATGATTTTGGTGCTGTAATATGTAGCTAATATGACCTAATAAAGTTCATGGTTATTACATGAAGGAATAAGGTCGCCAGGACAGATTACTAGATCTGATAATCATTATCCAACAAATATAGCTCTCTGAATTGACACAGATTATATTCTAAAGCTTCCACAAGAGCCCTACTCTAATATTGTATAGCATGTGGTTAACTAGGCTCTCAAAAGCAAAGCCAGTAGTGCCAACTCTGGTAGGTTCTACTATGCTAGAAAGGCTGCATATATGGGTTCCTTGATAGACTTGCTTGTCTTAGGACTAGTCTAAGGTGTGGAGAGAATCATTATGAAAACATTTACTACTTACTTGGTGATGGACTCATCAGTCCTAGCAACCATGACCAGGTTTAAAAATCTGAAACACTGGGTTGCAAGAATGAAATGAAGGAAACCTAATGAAGGAAAACCTTAAGCATGCATTTTTGACTTTGTGTTTTTAGAGGACAGCACAGACAAGTAAGTCTAAAACAATCCTTCTCTGAATACTGCTTTGGTAAAAATGAGCCTACTTCATTAGAAACTAAACTATGGTAAGATTCATAGTGTAAAAAAATTACCTTACCCAAATTGCCATGGTAATTTGCAGCATTTGGATTGGCCTTAATTGCCTTGAGGAATAATGCTTCAGATTCCTAAGCAAATAATTGAGATGTCAAATGCAAGGTACTTGTACAAATCATTTAAAAGCATATTAACTATAATGGGTATTGTATTTTTTGCCTTCTCAATGGGTGAGGGAGGAGGTAGCAGGGGAGAGAGAATTTGGAACTGAAAAAAAAAATTAACAGCAAGAGCAAAAAAGCATGTTAGCTTCCATGGCCCATGGTTTGCAAAGTTATTCTTTCTCCTATGACCTTTATATCCTGACCAACATCACTCTTCTACCAAAACCAACAAACAAAAAAACCCCCATGACAATAATACTACAATGATCAAAACAACATCTTGAGAAGATTAATGTGGTAGAGATAGTGTTGGCAGAACCAAAATTAACAGGATTCCCACTGAGCTGGTAAGGAGGGGAATCCTTGGAACTTAGGTAGGAAAGGGAGATGGTCAGAGGATGAGACGAGGCTACAAAGGACCTGGATAGGGGGCAACAGCACTGAGAAGGAAAGAGCACTCTGCCAGCTATTTCTATTGTTTTCAACACAAAATAATTATTTACAATTCCAAAATTCCAAGTGAATAGGTCTATTTTTCCCCCCTGTGTTTCGGTATTTTGTTTTTTTTTTTTGCAGGGGAAGAAGGGCAAGATAGGAGTGGGTAGCACAGGGATGAAAGGAAAGATGGGGTTTAGAAATCATTGAGCAGCAGAGAGAGTGTCTGTGAATACCAGTGACAAACGAAGCAGTTCTCTATTGTAGCCAACATTGGTAGGTTAGGTTCCATAGCCATTGCATCTTTTTAACCCTTAGCAATCCAGAACAGTTCCATTAGCTAAAGAAGATGGGCAGCAAGGGAAAGAATAACAACAGCCACACTCCTATAGGCTTTAGGGTTTGCAGGACACTTTAGTTATTTCATGTGATAATCACAACAACCCTGTGAAGTACCTGCTATTATTTTCCTCCTTTTCCAGATAAGGAGCTAGGCCCTAGTGCTAGAGCCCTAGTAATAGAAAGACAAAAGTGGCAAGGAATTGGGATGCTCCGTATTTTTCCACCAACAATTTCCAGACCAGGAATTCTTAAACTTCTTTGTGACATGGATTCTTTCAGTGGCCTGGTGAAGTCTATGGAACCTTTTGTAGAATAATATTTTAAAATGCATAACATAAAATACATAGGATTACAAAGGAAACCAATTATATTGAAATTTATCTATAAAAATTAAAAAAAAACCATAGACCCCAGGCTCAGAAATCCTGCTTTAGGCTGTCAAATAACTTAGTGAGTATAGCTATAGACTCCTTCAAACATTTCATTTACATTTTGATTTCTAAAAAGGCCTAACAAATTAAAAAAGCAGATAGCATATATTAATCTGAAATATTTTTATTCTAAAGTTTTCATTTCCTGAATTATATTTTCTCTCACCACCATTTTTGTTTCTCCCATTCGTTTCTTATCTATCTCCACCCTTTATCATCTGCTGGGAGAACAACTTTATCAGGCTGTTGTACACTATAATCCCTGAGCATCTGATGCAGAGAATTTGGACAAACATTTCTGAAATTATTATTTTTTTAGTCAGAACTGGCAGAGATCAACATATTCAAGAAATGTGACCAAAGAGAAACTGTAAAACATGGGCCATGAGTTAGAAAATATGTTAGTAATTTGCATTTCTAAATCAAAGGTCAAGGAACCAGTTTCCTATTTTACGAGCTATAGTCTATCCATTTTGCCAATTTCAAGTCATGAAGCAATTGAATACCTACTATGTGCCAAACATTGTGCTAAAGCACCAAGGATACAAAGAATGTTAAAGAAAAAAAAACAGTCCCTGTTCTCAAGGAGCTCATAGTTTTATGAGATAACATGCAAACAATCATGTACAAATAAGATGGATACAGGATCAACTGAGTTAATCTCAGAGGGGAAAGCATACAAATTAAGGAGGTTAGAGATAGGCTTCTTGCAGAAAGTAGGATTTTACCTGGACTTGAAGGAAGCCAGGAGGCAGAGATGAAGAGGGAGAGAATTCCAGGCATGGGGGACAATCAGTGAAAATGCAGTTGGGAACTGAAATGTCTTGTTTGAAGAAAAACAAAGAGGCCAGTATCATGGAATGTTAAGAGTATGTGGAAGGGGATATGGTATAAGAAGACTGGAAAAGTAGGAAAAATCCAGTTTATGAAGGACTTTAAAAGCCAAACAGAAGATTTTTATATTTGATCTTGGAGATAATAGTGAGACAGTGGAATTTATCAAATAGGACAGTGATATACAGTCAGCCCTTCACTTTAGGAAGATCACTCTGGCACCTAGGTGGAGGATGGATTGGAGTGGTAGAGACTTGAGGCAGGAAGACCAACCAAGACACTACTGCAATAGTCCAGGCATGAGGGGATGATGCACCAGGGTGGTAGTAGCATCAGAGGAGAGGAGGAATCATAGAAGAAAGGTACTGTGAAGGAAGAATTGAGAGGACTATGAAAGTGGATATCCAAGAGTGAGTTGAGGATGACCTAGAGTGACTGGGAGGGGGGGGGGAAGGGTGGCAGTACCCTAAAAAATAATAGCGAAGTAAGGAAAAAGGAGATTTGGAGGGAAAGAGGAGTTCAGTTTTAGACATACTGAGTTTGAAGTATCTATGGGACAACCAGTTCAGATAATTCAATATGTAGCTGGAAATATGAGACTGGAGGTCAGGAAAGAGATTAGGACTAGGTGAAAACATCAGCTAATGTGGTATTTCTTTTTTTTTTTTTTTCGAGGGGGAAGGTAGGTCAGTTGGGGTTAAGTGACTTGCCCAAGGCCACACAGCTAGTTTTTGTGTTAAGTGTCTGAGGCCAGATTTTAACTCAGGTCCTCCTGACTCCAGGACTGGTGCTCTATTCACTGCACCACCTAGCTACCCCATAATCTGGTATTTCTTGATGGGAACAAATTAATGGGCTGTGTTTTCACAGGTACTGCTTTAACTTCTATCTAACTTTCCACACATTAGAACAAGGGTTCTTAACGTTTTTGGTGGAGTCATAGACTTGGCAGTCTGGGGAAACTCTGTATGTGGTGTTGTGGATAGATCACTGGATTTGGAATCAGGCAGACCTGAGTTCAAATCTAGCTATAGACACTTGCTATCTGTCTGACGATGGGCAAGGCATTTAACCTCTGTTTGCCTCAGTTTCTTTATCTGTAAAATGAAGTAGTAACAGTAGCTACCTCCTAGGGTTATTTTGAAGTAAAAACAAGATAATATTTGTAAAGTGCTCGGTGCAGTATGAGGTACATAGTAGGTGCTATATGTTACATATTATTGTTTTTATTATTCCCAGAATGTTTTTAGGTGCATAAAATAAAATATGCAGGATTACAAAGGAAACCAAGTATTTTGAAATATATCTATTGAAATAATTTCTTTAAAAGATTTTCCTGGCCCCAAGATAAGAACCCCTGTTTTAAAACATTACTACATCTGGTGGGAGAGTGTGTGACTTTTGGAAGGATGCTTTGTGTCAACCAATCTTACTACAGCATCTTAGCAAAAACCCCTTTCTAAAACTAATTAAGTATAACTAATTGTAGTAATTGATAAACATAAGGAAGAAGTACAGGGAGCGGCTAGGTGGCACAGTGAGTAGAGCGCCAGCCCTGGAGTCAGAAGGACCTGAGTTTGGATCCGGCCTCAGACACTTAAGGAACACACAAATAAAAACCTAGCCGTGTGACCTTGGGCAAGTTACTTAACCCCAATTGCCCTCCAAAAAGAAAAAAAAAGTACAACAGTAAGGGCTTTGAAGCTATTTTGAATTAGAAAAGTTGGCCCCTTAGAACCCTGAGGGAAGAGTTAGCTATCATCTTCTAGGGACTTAGCTTGTAAGTGTGAATATCTCTGAAGCATGTGCTACAAGTACAAAACCTTTTTTAAAAGTGAGGAATGAGTAAACCAATAAAATCTTAATCAACCTTATACAACTGCCAAAGTGATAAATTGTAGCCTCATTATCTTCTTTTTTCGAAACCCAAAAACAAGTCACTTAAATTGTCAACCTTGGTTTCCACAACTGAAAAATGAAAATAATAATATCTGAAGTATTTACTTGGGATGTTGTGAAATGCCAGTCAGATTTTTGTATATAAATAATTTTGTAAACCTAAAGTGCTATATACATATCAGTTATTCTAATAATAATAATAAAATTAGTGGTACCTACAATGGGTGTAACAAGAGTTCTAAGAAGAATGGGACTGGAGTAGTATGCTCACATAATTTTTCATGTTTACAGTTATTTAGTATTATAATTACTTAGTGGCAAAAGGATTCTTTCTTCCCAGAATCCTTATTTTCATTCCATACTATGACACAAAAATAAAAGCGTATTTTATAATACAGTAAAACAATACATGGGAAATAGATGATAAAATAGCATTAGATGTAATAAGTCTATTTTTTGTTGTTGTTTAATCATTTCAATTGTATCTGACTCTTTGTGAGCCCATTTGGAGTTTTCTTGGCAAAGAACATGAAGTAGCTTGCCATTTCCTTCTCCAGCTCATTTTGCCAATGAGGAAACTGAAGCAAACAAGAGTTAAGTAGGGTCACATTAGCTAGCAAGTGTCTGAGGCCACATGTGAACTCAGGAAGATGAGTCTTCCTGACTCCAGACCTGGCACTCTATCCATCTACCTGAAGAAATTGCATTTCAGTTTTGTATTATAATAAATATGTTCACAAAATTCCAAATTCTTGTAACAGTTCAATAAATGCTACAGTCCTCATGTGCCATGGTTCTAGGAGTCACACATAAATATTCTATCCACACTGTCCCAGTGGAGCTCACATTAAAATTCAATTCTTATTTCTATATTATCTTTTCACAATGCCCTGTATATTTATGATGCAAAATGTCTGCTCTTGCCTTACAAAGGTATTTTCAACTTCATCTTAAGAAGAAAGTGCAATATGAAGTGGAAATCATAAGAAATACTGCTTATTTCACAAAGCATTTATAGGTAGTGAGATGACAAAAAAAAATCAACAGGATGATCATATAGGCGATACAACGAAAAAGAGAAGCCAGGCTTCTGGGATAAGACTGATACACCTTAACACAGATAACTAAACAGATGAAACTAAACAAGAGCCAGAAAGTATTTACTTTTTTTTTCTTTTCCAAAAGTATGTTCTGAGCAAAATACAGAAGGCTTTAAAAAGCACAAGGAAGCAATCGTGATTCTTTATCAGTCACAAGTAGGAGAAATAGGGATAAACTTATGATCATGATAGAAAATTTAGACTGACTGGAATATTTCCTAACTTTAAAATAGGGCAGAACGAGTCAGTCAGTAAACAATTTATCAAGCATGTACTATGTGCCAAGCACTGTGCTAAGTGCATGGTGCATGAAAGGCAAAAGGAATCAAATTTAAAAATATTGACTAATGACTTTAGGCCACAGAAGCACAAAGAATCAAATAAAAAATATTATGAATGGACGACTTTCTGTCCACCACATTACATTAGTTGTTTTGGGGAAAAACAAAGAAGATGAATTCTCAGTGTTTGAAACAGAAGAATACTTTTTCCATGAAAAATGTAAGGTAGGCATATTACTCTTGAATATACTAGAACGGAAGTCTACCTCTCGTACATGGTTCATGACACTGGCTCTAGAGCAGCGGTTCTTACATAAGATACCCTGAACAATATTTTGATACTGTAACTTAATACAACTGGTTTCTTTTTGTAATCCTACATATTTTATCTTATGTGCTTAGAATCATTAGTCTGAAAAGAGGCCCATGGTTTCACCAAATGATAACAAGGGTCCAAGACACAAAAATGGGTAAGAATTCTTTTCTAGAGTCTTAGTACCTGGGTTCAAATTCAACCTTCAAAGCTCGTTATCTGAATGATGTCAGGCAGGTTATTTAATTTCTCTGGTCCTCAGGTTCCTTATTTATACTAGTTGAGGGTTGGGTTATTTCTGAGGGACCTTCCACCTCTAGATTCTTAATCCTGTGACCATGATACAACCTCAGGTTGCAGTGTATTTTGGATTTATATTTAGTGCCAGGATTGGCGTAAAATGTGTGTGTGTGTGTGTGTGTGTGTGTGTGTGTCTCTAAAGTGAAGAATCTAAATGGTCACAGTTACTCCATCATATACCTCAGTTGAGAAGAGTAAGAAGCAATCATAAGTAGGCCATTTATGTGCCTGAATTGTGACATGATCTTTTTGTAAAAGAAGTCAGCCCATAAATAAAAACCCCAAACCCTAGCTGATTTGGAAGCAAACAAACCTAAGCACTCTTGTGCCAGAAAGGCCCAGCTGAAGCCACACCATCAGTAAGATGCATTTAGAGAGAGTCCTTTAGGACATGGGAATTCTTCCTCTGCAACCTGCCCTGTTCATGTCTCTTAAACTATAGAACCTTCCTTTGGTTGTCTGTTCTCTTTCAAGCACAGGCAATGAATTGACATGAAAATACATATATTATTTTTCAGCCTACAGATTTGCCACTGGGACAATTACTTCAAAAAACAAATTGTCTATGCTCTACCAAGTGTACCACTGTCCAGTTACCCATAGATAGATTCCATTCCTAAGACTAATTTCTTTATTTTAATTTTGGCCTATCTTTGATTTCACTACGCAAAACTAATATCAGATACCGTTGTTAATTACAAAAAAACCTAGCGAACTACAGTTTACAAACCTTGTATTTTTGGGCTTTCCCCAGTACATTTGCCAATGAGAACATAATAGAGTGATCACTGGGTATTAATTCTAACGCCTCCCTTCCAACTGCTTCAGCTTGGGCTAAGTTACCTAGGATAATGGAACAGAAAAAGAACAAAATGAATAACACCTTAAAATCCTTTTCTGGTATTTTGGCCTATCTTCCTATAACTAAAAAGTCATTACATACTAAAGTATTACAATGTTAACAAATAGATCAAAATTGCCCAAGGAAAAGTTATTTGGTTATTTTCATAAACTTGAGAATATGCATCAAAGAATAGGAATCGGGTCTGAACCTTTTATTTCACGTTATAGGCAGTTCTCTTGTGAGGAACTGTAGTAGTGGAACTCACTCTACTCATTCAGGTAGGCCCCTTCCTTCCCACTTAGTCTTAAGAGAATTTCCTAGAACAAGGAGAGACATTTCTGGCTCCAAGGCCAGCTCTCTTTTTTATCCTATGCTAGAGCAAAAGAGCACTAAAAAGCAACCCATAAAATATTTTTTAAAAAAATTTAGATTTAAAGATTCTACATCATTATGATCACTTTCTAAGATATCCATAATGGAGGGCGAGGGCAGAATATTTATATGAACTGGTCCTCATAACGGGGAAAGTCACTGCAATATATCCCAATTGTGAGAATATTCAAATGGCTTTTGATTAAAACATATTTTACAGTCTTCAGCAGTAATATGAACCTGTTTCCTTATAGAAGCTAGTTATAATCAAGCAGTTGGAATAGATAACAAACTTACAAATAAGTCTTTCCCAATAATACTTTAAATGATGACTTTAAATCCACATACATACACATACGTATGTATACATACATATGTATTCAACCTAAGGGACATGGATCAATATTTGCGACTCAACAGATCTCTTTTACTCCAATATTTAATTTTCTTACCTACTTTGTTTTTTTTAATTTATAGTTTTCTTTTCTTTCCCTTGCTGTCAGGCTTGGGTCATATGCAGAAATCTTGTAATGATGGGGTCTCACAAATAATTATAGAGTATATAAAACATGTTGGGAGATTGGGCATTCCCAAATGTGGCAATGACTCCAAAGGCTACAGTGTGGTTACAGACCTTTATCAGGCTTCCAAGCTATCATTCTTTACAATTATTATCATTGATCCTGCCTTCAGAACTTTCCAACCATTAAAATTTCCTATGGGCTACAAAAATCAGATTAAGTCTATTACAACTATGTCTAAAATAGAACAGAAAGAGAACTCTCTCATGAGTAAAGTTCACAAGCTCATAGGACTTCTCCTTATGATTTCATGGCTACGTCTGGATGGATGACACTAAAGTTGTCAGATAAATGAATGCATTCGCTCTAAATTTTATAATGTTACAAAGGCACCAGTTTTCTCAAAATTTCTATTTTATATGGCTCAAGGAATCAGATAAAAAAAGGCGCATTCGGTAAACATTTATCTGATTAATCTGAGAACCTTAAAAAAAAAACAAACAAACAAATGAACCATCTACAGATCTTAATTACTAGGTGACATTACTGTCATACATTATGATTTTGAACTTACATAGAACCACCTTCCCCAAAGTTCATATTGTTAAAAATTATTATACCTGTATTATCAAGCAGTATGATCATGTTGTTCCAAGCCAAAGTGTGTTCTGGTTTCAGAAGAGTAGCATTTCTCCATGCATTCAATGCATCTAGGGGACGATTTAAGTCTGCATACTGAAAATAATGCAACAATTTAAATTATTTTTTTGCTTTCATTCCTCTTTTTTAAGCTTCTGTGATTCGATTAAAATATGGAAGACTGAATTTCCCAAGTGGCATTTAAGATGAAAAAAAATCCTATTGATGCCATGTTTTAAAATATATATTCACATCATAGAAAGGGAATTAGTTGAAAGCCTGAGTCCTGACTTTTCTGTCTTCCTCACCTCCCATATACTACATTTGCTGCAAAGTGTCAGATTTCTACCTCTGCAATATCTGTCTCATCCATCTTTTCTCATGTCATTACAGCCATCCGTTGAAGCCAGGACTACAGCAGCAGCTTCTTAGTTGATTTCCCTGTTTCTAATCTCTCTATCATATAAATTCTATTTATTATCTACATCTATCATATAACTTCTGAACTGATAATTGTAATGTATAGATCTGACTATGGTATTTAAAGTCCTTCACCATTTTCCTCCAGCCTCCCTTTCCAGGCTTACTTCCTAGTACTTCCCTTAGCACACTCTGTGTTTCTGCTAAACTGTCCTACTTGTGGTTCCCAGAAGTTTTCCCTCCTTTATGTCTTTGTACAGACTGTCTTGCATACCTAAAGTGCTGTCTTTCATCACCACCGCTTCTTAGAATCCTCATCCTCAGCTTCCTGTAAGGCTCAGTATAGATTTATCTCCCATACAAAGCCTTCCCTGATTCCCCCAGCTGTAGTGCTCTCTGCCTCTTCATATTACCTTCTATTTTTCTGTCTCCAGTGAAATCTAAGTCTTTTGAGGATACAGTGAACATTTTAAATGTATTCCCTAGTACATAGTGCAATGGGTAAATGGGTGTGTGTGTGTGTGTGTGTGTGTACACGAACATAGTAGGTTATTGTACTCATTGGTGTGAGGAACTTCTACCACTGAAAATGGGCAACTGGTAATAGAATTGGAGAATGAATAGTGAATAAGTTATTTGCTCAGGGTCAGACAGCTGGTTTGTCAGAGGTGAGACAGAATAGTCTTCCTCATTATGGGGCTGACTCTCCATCCACTAGCACCTTAGCTTTCCATCTTAAATGTAATAGGCATTTTATAAATGCATATTGAATGAATATTTGTTGTATTCATTAGTTACAAGTTTCTTGCTTTTTCAAGGTAAAAAGTATATAATAATATTATTTAGAAAATAAATCAACTTTGTGTCTTTGTTAAAACTTATTTTCTGTAGTTACTAGTCAATGAATCTTAAGTTTTATGGTTCCCTTTTGACTATACTAAAGTGAAAAAAAACCTTTAGTTTTATATTAGACATACTTTCTATTCCCTGTGGAAAAATCTCATAAGGTATGGCTCAAACCACACTCATTATCTTTTATAATCAACCTCCTTCCAATTTACAATCTGGGTGCCTAAAACATATTTCAATTAAAAATTCCTTTTTTGGGGGGGGGGTGGGAGATTTTTGTGTTTCATTTTACTTTAAAATCAGTCATTAGAATTCAAAATGGTTGGCTCTTAATTTGCATAACTGGTAAGCAAAACACCTAGGAAAAAAAAAGAAAGGTTTCTTTGATTCTAACCCCATGCCCTCTTTAAGTTCTAATAAGGGCTTTATCTCACTGCAGTTTTGCTTCTTTAACTCTGGCGAAGGTGCCAGTGATGATAATTTATTGGGATTTAAGGATGGTGCATATTCTAGTACAAACTGTCCAGTCTGTCTTCCTTTCATGGGACAACAGCCACATTTTGACTTGCCCTATGACCTTCATAGCAAATAAATGACATATTATGCAAAGGAAAGAAAAGTTTAATGAATTATGGAGACATTTACTAACTCTCATTTACTTGTGCTGTCAGAATTTCTTGCATGACTTTACTTAGAAACTAAAGCAACAGCATTTCCTCTCTTATCTGACAGAAATTAGGTGAAAAGTTCAAAAGGAAAGGAAGTAATGTAAACAGAGGTATCTCAAATCAGCATTTACTTTCCTTTCTGTGTCACATGGGCATCATAACTAATCCTACCACCACATTTTTTCATAAGCATTCGCCAGCAGAATCTTGCATACTTAGTCAAATGGACTGAGTCACTAGGACAAATAAATAGGACAAAAGCCACTGTAATACCATTTATTAACGTGGCCAGGAACAAACTTATTTTAGAATTTAAAAATGCTTAGTATATGTTTTAATGCTTATTAAAGCAAAGCTGAGAGGAATGAGACTGAGTCAGGTGAAATTTGGATTTTGAAGTCCTATACTATATAATCTTAAATCTTAAGCATTAGTTTAGCAGTATGGTATAGTGGATAGAGTGGTGAATTTGATATCAAAGTTCGTCCCTGCCTTCAGAGCTTACTAGCTTTATGAACCTGGACATGCCAAAGAACCCGTAAGTTCTCAGTTTCCTCACCTGGACTAATCTCTACAGTTCCTTGTAGTTCTAAATTTATGAAACTACGTTCTTTTCTGACTGGTTGGCTTTTTCTAGATCACCACTCTCTAGAATGGGGGCATGAACCAAATCATAGAATGCTGTAATAAATTATTAGAATTTACATTTTTATTAAAAAAAAGAAAAATTAAGCTTTGCTAATCCTTAATATAGAGATTGGCACTGATTGGCACCTCCATTCTATCTGTGTATCAGACGGTCACATGTTCCACACGGAATGCAAGGCATCTTGAGGGAAGAGAAGTTCTACAAGTGAAGAGATTGACTGCTATCCACGATCATTTGGACTTCAAGAATACTGGGATGTATTACAGTTTATGAGTACCTAGTTAAATGGATTCATGCTTATGCTATTTAACCTTTAACCAAACAACCCTAACAAAATGGGCAAGTGGATTAAAGAACTCTTGTAAAGAAACCACGGATTGAAGCTGATACTAATAATGAGGGTTCTAAGCAGACAAGCTATTTGTCAGCCAAGTTACAAAGTGACAGCAGTGATGGTTTAGTCAGATCGGACAAGAAATCCAATGGGGAGTGATCAGAAAAAAATCTTTTTATACTAATTTTTTTCTTTTCTTTTCTTTTCTTTTTTTTTTTTGCTTTTTGGAGGGCAGTTGGGGTTAAGTAACTTGCCCAAGGTCACACGCTAGGTTTTTGTTTGTGTGTGCGTTAAGTGTCTGAGGCCGGATCCGAACTCAGGTCCTTCTGACTCCAGGGCCGATGCTCCACTCACTGCGCCACCTAGCCACCCCCCTAAATTTTTTTCAGTAAAATGAGATAATATATGTAAAGAACTTTGCAAACTTTAAAAGCACTATATGTGTTAGTTATCTTCATTATTATTGTTAATATATAGAAGTTCACTGTTTATCTCATGACTAAGTATACAAAAGAGTTGTCAAACTTAAAAGATGAGTTATGCTTTACGTACTCTTTAACAAAAAAGATATTCCAATTTGCTGACCTTTTTATAATGACAAGGTGGCTGTAATATTTACCAAGTATTTTTGGAAAAATAAATCCACTTAATCTGTTCCTTCAGGGTAAAGGTAGCAGTTTAACAATGATTAAAAAAACTACTTTTTGAAAGAAATGCATGCTATGGAGAGAACATTTTTCAAATACATATTTGGAAATACTTCCACAAGGTGTTGCCTATAAAAACACATATGCCTGCACCTGAAAAACTTGAAAAAATAATTTTCTAACCTACTTAAAAATCTTCCAAACAAAGAGCTTCAGTGTTTTTGAACCCATTTGTTAAAATATAGAAATGCAACACTTAATTGGTTTTCAAGAACAAGTAATTGACATCAGGAGTGTGAAAATTTATTAGTTGAATTTCCATAAAAACCTCTGTATAAATGGTGACTAGAATGAAAATTAGAATCATGTTTTAAGTAAGCACAGCCAATAGTATACTTTTTCTATTTGAACTGCATATCTATGTAAAGTACCTTTTCCAGCTATGATAAACAGTAAAAGACAATAAAAAATAATTTGAATTTGGAACTAGAACTTTGAATTGCTATATCACAAAGTGCCAAACTTAGAGTTTAAAAAATATTCACTAAAAAAAAAAAAAAGGCATGTGGGTTCAAATATAAGAAGTTCACCATTGGCTGACCTAACAAAATATTATCATCAATAAAAGTATAAGTAACAGAATAAGCAAAATGAAATTATATAAATGACATACTACTAATATAATAAAGATTACTTAGTAAGTAGAAATGGTTTTTATGCCATTAAAATGAAATTTTAAAATATTTTTATTTTATTTTTAAATGTCAAGTTTTATGTTTTATAATGTATTATAACACAAGTACATGTATAGAATTTGTGAATAAACATACATATTGGTGGTGTGTATGATTCTTTTTTAAACTAATGGGATATCATGATCAAAAAAGATTGGAGGCCAGCATTATGGAGAATGACATTCCCTATGTGTGTTGATCTGGAAAATAGAACTTTAAAAAGTCTTCACCAAATTATTTATTCCACAAAGGAATAAGAAGACTCAAGTTAATATGTCTTCATGAGATCTAGGAAGTGTAGTATGTTATGATGGTCAAAGAATTCACCATAGATTGGACAACCATATTTGGGATACACTTAGCTAGTTTGGTACTAAGATACAATAATTAACAGCCTATATCCAGGCTTTTACTTGTAAGTCTTTCTATCTTTAAAGGACATGACAGAGCTCCTGCTGTGCTGGAATATCCTTTGAGAACTCGGTTACTTCCCCAACATGATGAAGCATCAAGGTAGAATCTTTTGTGGAATGAAGAATGGTATAGGAAAAAAAATCTAAGAATATTTTTTTGAAAATATATCAAACACAACTTTATGTAGTAAACAGGGAAGGCTTTGTGTAGGGTTTAGCTGATAGTATTCTTTTGAACAAATTTATCTATCAACTAATACATTAAAGATACTTGCTCTGTACAAATAAATGTTACTAAGCTAGAGAAAGCAACAAGTTTCTCTCGAGGTTTTTCTTTTGGCAAAAGAATATTTAAAGAAATAAGCTTCCAAGTTAGCAGGCTTCTCTAATTCATGAAGACTTAAAAAGTTTTTAACTGCTAAAAGATAAGCTTTGATGAGATTATTTTAAAAATTTGTTAAGACAAAAATCATAAAACAATGCAGAACAAACTCTTTAAATAATAAGAATAACTGGCAGTAGGCAACATAGATCATAACATAATTAATAAACAATATATTCAGTATAATAGATACTTTTTTAGATGGGCAGGCACTTATACATACTATCAAATAGCTAGATAAAATTTATATTCTGTTAAATTCTCTATGAAGTGACACAAGTAAAATTTATATAGCATAAATTATCTGTCTTCCCCAGCTCTAAGGAAGTGAGATGACAACAGTTACTAGAGATAGTATAGAGAATTATATAATGCAATAAATAGCAAAGTGAAAGGACCTTAAAGTCCAAGATGAAAAGCTACAGGCAGAGTCTTCACTTTTATAGACAACCTAAAAGAAGAGGAAGAGTTAGCTTCCCCCAAGCTAGAACAACTTATATGGACACATATATAGCATAGTACTATACTGAAATGCAAGCCCAATATATACTTTAGGGGATAAGCTGATAAAAATAATGGAGCATAATATTAAATTGTCAGAAGTAATATGACATTACTTTTTAGCTTTCCTACAAATCTTAACAATGCAAAAGCCTCACAAACATGGAGATAAAAAAATTATGAGGCCTTCAGTATTCTAGTAAATCACTATTATGAAGCACTCTCTTACAAGTAGAATTTCATTACAATATAATAGATTTAAAATATTTTTAATTTCATGAATAATGAAAAACATACAAGACAAACATCAGCCCATTTTACAGATATAAGCTTGAAAGCAAAAAAGCTATTAAATGACTTTTCTATAAAATATTTTGAAATAAGTTAAAGTCTTAATGCTTCTGTCAGTTTAATGTTATGTCCATTATTTTTCATCATCCTCATTAAAAAATAGCTTTTGTTTGAATGTGGAACAATTCCGCATACCTATAAAGTTATTTTTATTATTTAAGTAGGAAGGTAGATAAGAATTCATGACATATATAATTTTGTTCCAAAAGCTTAGACCCTTTAGCCCCTCACTGTTGCCAAGTGTTCTCTCCACTCTACCGTGGCAACACTGTCCAAATTATATCTATGCAAATCAAAAGCAGAGTGCCCTAGCCAAAAACCAAAAACCCAGACAAGGCTCAAAAGTGCACTAAGTCTTCAGGTACAAGAAGGGTGTTTTCAGCTATCCTCTTTTCAGAATAGTGTTTAGCTGTTCTCCATTTCCCCTAAAGATAGGGAGAAATGGATTTAAAATATTGGAGGATTTAGTTTGGATAAATACTTTTGTAAGAATGAGATTGAGGAGTTTTTCCCTATAGATATTTAAGGCAAGATAAGTATCTGCTTAGAATCAGTTTAGAGATAATCCTCCTTACAGCACAGGATTATACTGACTTGATAAATGAGAGAAGCTGTGTAATATTCTATGATATATTGAGTGCAGGTGGGGGGCGGGGAGGAAGACTATAATATTCTAGTTTTGGCAAAATAATAAATTTTCTTCTTAAACATTTTCTCTGACAGAGAAATTTAAAATAAAATGTTTTGATTCAAAGGAAGTTACATTAATATAAAATGCTAAGGAAGAAACAGTAAACATTTCTTTTTAAATGCAGAGTTTGTTTTCTATGGGTATTTTGTTATGTGCATATATATACACATATATGTATATATGTAGAACTTTTTTTGTTTTATTTTTTATGGAAATCGAAAGTGTACCAAAGCTTACATGAGTAGTCTCTTAAGACTTGAAAAATACATTGATAAGTAAACTAATTGTCTCCTGGTACTTATCAAATAGTTTTAAAGCACTTTGTGGAGAAGAACTTATCACTAACTTGATATTCCTGAGTCAAGTATTGTTACTGCAATTTTCAGAAAGATAAATAATGGTAGATCTGACAATATTCTTAGAATCAAATTATTGATTAATATAGTTAGCCTCTTCAGGATAAAGGAAAGATTGAGCAAATAAGTAACATTGTGAGTTGTTTTTTTAAATTAAGATTTTATTTATTCAAATTGTAAAAAACCAGAAATTGATGGTTTCAAGAAGCCATTCTGAAGAAAGGGCTTCATAGGGTACCACTATTTTTCCTAGTTTAACTTATTATCTAGTTCAGCCTAAAACATTTATCTTCTCTATCATTTAGTTTTGATGAACTCAAACTGGAAATGTTCTTAATTTTAAAGGACTTTAAGAAAAGAAATCAAACTCTTATACCTTACACAGACACAAATACACAAAGACACACACATATGAAAATTCTTCTGCCAAATGTACAGCACAAGCTTACCAAGCGTCCTAAGTTGTAGTAACAGTCTGGATATTTTCTCCTGTATTTAATTGCTGTCCAGTAGCTTTGCTCAGCTTCTCCAAACCTCCGCTGGCTGTTCTGCACTATGCCTAAATTCATCCATGCTGCAGCAAAGTCTGGTCTAGAAAATTATTAAAAAAAAAACAACTCAAATCTCAGAATGTAGGAAATGATTTTTTTGTCAATGTTGTAATCTGGTGTAAACAATGCTCACTGTATTTGTACAGCAAGAGACAATAGCTCCTCTGCTTCCTGTAGTTCATTCCTTTCTTTCAAGATATTTCCAAGATTATTCATGGCATGAACATATTTAGGATTCAATCTGAGTTGTGAGGAGGAAAAAAAAACAAAAACAGAAAACCACTTATTCCTAGTATTTTTACTAAGTAATCAGGAAATGTCAATAATACTTTGCAATTTGGTCTTTCAAAATTAAATATTTTAAATCTGAGAAGACAAAATAGTGTACATGTTTATGTTATTTGACAGACTTTCTCATATAATTACATAGATGTATATTTTAAGTAGCCCAGTGAAGTAGTGTTTTCACTACCTTACAGCTTCCCTGTAATATCTGATGGCAGCAGTCTGGTCACCTTTATCAGCCATGTTTTTGCCAATGTTGTAGTGAACCTGAAACAAACAAACCACAAATCATAACCATACCAATTGGCAAATAGATTTCCCTTATCTATAGCATTTATAGTTTCTTTCAACTGAAGACATAAAGCATTTTAAAAACTGAGTTGCCAAGATTTAGTTAAGTCCTCGAGGAACTTGGACTTTGCTTTTTTTGTTCTTTAATTTATCCTTGTCAAAACTTTTATTTTTTTCTCCCTTTCTGAGAAGTCTAGGAGAAGGAAAGGCAATAGAGAAACTACAAATGAAGAAAAGCATCATTATTTTTAAAAGGCATTGATTTTCCAGAAGGAATGGTAACCAAAAAAATTTATGAATTTTTTACAAGGAATTGTTAAAAGTTAAACCATTATAGTTTGATAATTAGAATTTTGTTTCCTGGCAATGATAACTGGAGAAAAGCCTATACTATTGAAATTCTTTTTGAAACTATAATGGACAGTTGAAAGAAAGTTAATACTAAGACCTTAAGATCCTTTTGATCTGATTCAAGATTTTAAAAATCACATATACATGGTCTTTTTCTTCTATAAAATTCAAAATATGTTACCATTATGCTCAGATATTGAATACTCATTGATGGTGAAAATGTTTATTTTGACTACTAGGAAGACAAATTCTCTAACACATATCCATCTTTTAATGTAGTTCATAGAGCTGAAAATGACTCTGGAAATCATCTAGGCTAGTCTCCAATTTTCATGAGGAAATTGAGGGCTAAGGAAATGAACAGACTTGCCTAAGATAATAGAACTAATAAATATCCCATAATATTTTTGTGGAAAAGATATAGTCTAGATTGATAGTATAGTTTGTTAGATTTCGAATTGGTTGTAATTGACCACAATGAGTAATGATTAATAGTTCAATGTCAGGGGCGGCTAGGTGGCGCAGTGAATAGAGCGCCGGCCCTGGAATCAGAACTGAGTTCGGAGCCGGCCTCCGACACTTAATCCGCACAAACAAAAACCTAGCCGTGTGACCTTGGGCAAGTTACTTAACCCCAATTGCCCTAAAGGGGCGGCTAGGTGGCGCAGTGAGTAAGAGCGCCGGCCTCGGAGTTTGGATGACCCGAGATCAGATCCGGCCTCAGAAAATGAGCACCCACGCATAAATCAAATGACTAGCCGTGTAACCTTGAGCAAGTTACTTAACCCCAATTGCTTAAAAAAAAAAATAGTTCAATGTCAACCTGTAAAAAATCTCTTCAGTTTAATCTTTTAATGAATGATTTTGGGAAGGCATAGGTAACATGCATATAAGCTATGAAAATGACAAAAGTTGAGAGCTAGTTGTATAGAGAATTCTACATAAAAAATTGTCTACAGATTAATATAATCGGTCAAATCTAGTAAGATTAAGTAAGGATAAATGTAAAGTCTTCCATCTGGGTTCAAAAAAACAAATGTAAGAGTACAGGATGGGGAAGAATGATGACATGTTATAAGTGAAAAACAGTGGGAGGTTTGCACCAATGGATTATAATGTAAGTCAACACTGATATGGAAACTAAAAAGACCAATATAATCTTGGGCTGCATCAATATCTAGGACAAGGGAGGTAATAATGCTCCCATATTGTGGTCTGGTAAGGGAAAAACAAATTCGGAATATTGTATTCAGTTCTGAGTATTACATTTTAGAAAAGACATTAAGCAGTACAAATGTACTCAAAAGAAAGGACCAGGATAGTGAAGGGACAGGATCATCCATATGAAGATTTGTTGAAGGAAATGTGAATTTTAGCTTGAATTAAGAAAAAAAAAAAAACCTGAAGGGAAACATAAACTTTCTTCAAGTATCTGAGGGGTTGTTGTTGTTATATGCAAGGGGAATTAGACTTTTGTTTTAATTAGTGTTTAGAGAACAAATTATGTTCAGGATTCTGTGAGACTTTCAACTAATTATAGAGAGAGCCATAGTTTTTACTAAAGAATTGTGATTCTAGACCGGACTTTGCTACAGCATGGATGAATTTAGGCATAGTGCAGAACAGCCAGCAGAGGTTTGGAGAAGCTGAGCAAAGCTACTGGACAGAAATTAAATACAGGAGAAAACATCCAGACTGTTACTACAACTTAGGACACTTGGTGAGCTTGTGCTGTACATTTGGCAGAAGAATTTTCACAGTGCAAAATTAGAAACAATGACTGGGTTGTAGAGAGGCAGATTTTTATATATTTATATTGTTTCATAGAAGGAAAATACTTCCTAATAATTAGAGTAGCTCCAAAATGGAATGGGTCAAGAAGCTAAGTAAGTTTTCCATTGGTGCAAGTTATTAGGCAGCAAATATGTGGATAATTGTTTGATAAAGTTTCAGTTGGATTAGAAATTCAGATACTGACTCAACTGGATGAACTCAGAGTTCTCTCCCAAATCTAAGACTTTATGGTTCTAGAGGCAGAACCAGGACCAGCATTCTGGGCTCCTGATTTCTAATTTCTTTTTATTATACTACATTGCTTCTTAGTTGTATTCTACTAAGAACTAGTAACTAACAACTAACAACAAACACAAATAACAACAAAATAAACAACAGAGAAAGATAGGAAATATTCCTATCCACTGGAAAAAAGAGAAAAACAAAGCAGATGGGGGAGACAAGAAACTTTATCAAGGGTCCTGGATCTGGGGACACCTGAAAGGCACATTATTATATTATATCCATTTTAAAAACTAGAAATCAGTGACCTAAGATAATTATACAGCAAATAATTGGTCCAGAAGAAACCAAGCTTCTACCATCCTCCTCATAAACACATTTATACAAAGAATTTAAAGCATATACTGCCTTAGACTGTTACTTGGTCCCACAAAAATATGCCAGTAAGGAAATAATATCATGGGAACAACAGTCAGTTCCATAGGAACAAACGATATGAATGAGTAATTGCCTAAACAATGTTGACAATGGGGTTTGGTTATAGTGGCTTAATGCCATCACTGTAAAATGTTATGAGACACACTAACAATAAGTCAAGTCTAAATGCAAGGTGTACAACAAATCAGATATGAACCCTGCCCTTGAAAGTCCTACAATCTATTACTATATGGACATAGATGCAGATATTAAGAAAGCTCTTTAATAAACAAATAATTAGGTATGTTACCTGTAAGCAAAGGGGTCAGTCAGTGTATTTATTGGAGTGGGCCCACACCATCATCCTAATATAGCCAATTTTTTTTTCTTTTGGTGAGATGCACAAATGCTTTGGGGGAATAAAACAACATGACACTAAACCAGAATTAACTCAGGGCACTGTCTTATAACTATCTTAAACTTAGGGCTACATCCTGCTGTATCTAACTTGTAATTTCATTAATTTCACAGTGTAGCAGATAACTGGTTGTAAAATTAGGAAAACCTGTGTTCAAATCCTGTCCAATACATGCTGGCAATATAATGATGGGCAACCCAGGCAACTCTATGACTGTGACTTATAGACAAGGTGCTCATCTGCATTGGTAGATGAGTTCCTTGCCAAGAGGTACAAACTCCCTAGACTGGTGAAATCAAAGGTACAAATTTAAAAAAACACAAACATTTTCATTTTCTGGGAGGGTATTAAGTAGTATGATGTTTTTTGAACACACAGCTAACAAAGAGCTACATTTTCTTTCTTTAATCTTCTGTCATATTTTAAAGCATATACATGTATTGTTACCTAATCCTACAAGAAGGCACTGTAACAATGGCAAATCACAGGTGATAGGAGTATGCACTACTGTGCACCATAAGGTATAATTTAAACTTTTTGGTATAAATTACTGCCCATTCATGGGTATTACTGTCTTAAAATTACAACTTGGAAGAGAATCAGTTAAGACTAATACTAGAGCATACATTTTTAAAAGTCTGCACTATATGGTTATAATTTTGCCTTTCCCCACAGCCCTGGGTGTTGTTTCTTCAACATCCCACCAAGCACAAAGGGACTGAAGGCAGCTGAAGCCAAGTTCTGCTGCCGTTGCTGCAACAGCAAGAATACAAATACAGTTTCAACTCGGATTTCAACATGACTCCAGCCTCTTCCATTCTCTAGCTCCTGCTGCTTTCCTTTGTTACATGAAATTCTGTTTTCTAAATAAAAAGCTCAGACAAAGAGTTCAACTGCCCTCTGCAGTACAGACAGCTTTCTGTATAGCAAGCACAGAGCACCAAAGACCATAACGCCAAAGAAGAAAAATCACAATTCTTAAATAAAAATTATGGCTCTCTCTATAATTAGTTGAAAGTCTCATAGAACCGTGAACATAATTTGTACTCTCAAACACTTCCCATAATTAAGAGCTGGAAAACATTTACCCAGAGGTCAGTTTTAGCAATGTTTGCCATTTTAGCATGCATTATTTGAGCAGCGAGAATAGATCTGGGTTGACATATTACACACAAATCACACAACCCTATTAACAGGTAGTTTATTAAAAGGGTGTTTAGAGAATGAGTAGTTTTTCTTTGTTATGAAATTTAAAAGAAATGAAAAAAAATCTGCTTAATTTTCAATTTTCCCTGCAATTCCTGAATCACAACTAGTGTGAGAAGACCAGGAAATTGTAATGTTTAATACAGTTCAGTAAAATATAAGACATGTGGAGTAAAAAAGTGTAAATGATTAAATATATTATTAAAATAAAAATCTAGACTAAAAAGGTTATCAGTTTTTACATTTACTTCAAAAGCTGAATCTCAAATTTAAAAGCATATTAAAAGAAATTTATAAATCACCCAGGGTCAGGGTTTAAATAAGACATTAAATACCCTCCCTGGTTATTAAAACAATATTAACTGATTGACTTTAGGCAAATCATTGAACCTTGCTGAGCATCAGTTTCCTCATTTGTAAAATAAGGATGCTGAACTAGCCTCTATGATCCCCTTTTCAGGTCTAAAAAAAGGACAGAAAATAGATTTGTTAATGTTGAATGAGTCAAGGTTGTCATATTATTAGTTGTTCTTAACTGTTGGTCTTTAATACAAGACACCTCTCACAAATCAGGAATAATCTGTAAATGCTTGTAACATAAAAACAAAATATCAATAAAACTAAAAGTGTAAAAATGAAAGAAAAAACCAATATAAAACTGTATTGCAGTTGAAAATGGATATATAGTAAATGTTTAATTCTCAATAACTTTTAGAAATTAGAATTAGAAGGGTCCCTTCATTATCCAGCTAAAGAAATTAGGATGGGGGAGTTGATGTCAGGGAATTATTTTTCTAAGATCACAAAAGTAGTATGTAGCAGAGCTTGAATTTGAACTTAGGTCTTCTGATATTAAATCCAGTATACTCTTTCTATCATACCCTCCTGCTTTCTATACTAAAATGACATTTTCACTTAATTTAAATATTTAGCACCTGCATAGTACCTCACTACACAGAAGGCACTTAATAAGGCATATTGAATGACTAAATTCAATTAAATTCCACAAGAATTGGGGCGGCTAGGTGGCACAGTGAGTAGAGTGTCGGCCCTGGAGTCACAAGGACCTGAGTTCGGATCAGGCCTCAGACACTTAACGCACACACAAGCAAAAACCTAGCCGTGTGACCTTGGGCAAGTTATTTAACCCCAATTGCCCTCCAAAAAGACAAAAAAAAAATAAAAATAAAAATTCCACAAGAATTTAATGTGCCTTCTTACTCGAAAATTCTTCCAGCAGGTCAGTCTCCTTTCACTCATGAGTTCTTCCTGGAGCCTTCATTTTGGGGAGGGGCCAAGGCTGGTCAACTTTCATTTCCCTTCAAGGTATACTTCTGACCTTCAGGACTTCAAGATCATGCCTCATCACAATCTTACCGTGGAAGCTCTCTCAGACCTTCAATTTTCTCACCTTAGAAGATCCATCTGCCATGCCATCCCCCTTCTCCCACTGGTGACTTTCTCCTGGAGTAACTGCCTTAATAAATAATTGTTGCTTGCCTGCCTACCTATGTATTAGGCACCAGTGGGGTACAAAATGCATATATAACTACTTGGCATTTTGTGGACAAAAAAAATTTGTTTTTGTACATTTGTGCTGACATATGTTGGTTGCCAAGTTTGGCTTATATAATTATGGTGCTTTTTCCTATATGTAATGCTTTATCTGGTTCTTTTGAAAAATGGGAAAGATAATTCTCAAATAGATTCTATGATGTACTGCAAAGTTATTCATTATTAAAAACAAAATGAGTAAATTAATAGCAATTTTAGGATAAAATTAAATGAAGAAAAATTTTAATTTAGTATTTATTAAGCAGTGTTATTGTTTAGTCATTTCAGTTGTGTCCAACTCTTTCTTGACAAAGATATTAACGTGGTTTGCCATTTCCTTCTCTAGCTTGTTTTACAGATGAGGAAACTGAGGCAAACAGGATTAAGTGACTTGCCCAGGGTCAAGAAGCTAGTAGGTGTCTGAGGCCAGATTTGAACTCAGGTATTCCTGACTCCTGGCTTGATGTTCTATCCACTATAGCATAAAATCATTTCTTAAAAAGGAGCACTATTATACTATTTGCTTAAAAGAAAAGTTATTTTGCATATGTATTGGGCTTCCTATTAGTTTAAAAACTCTTCACATACTTTAGTACTGCACAATGCAAGAATTTACTTGGGTTTTCTTTTAACCACAAATATACAAGTGTCAGGAGACAGTATGCTCTCGTGGAAATGGCACAAGCTGGATTTTTTCTAGCCTTCACAGCTCAATCATTATGGAATCTACATAGACAAAGTCAATAAATCTTTTGATGCCTCAGTTTTCCAATCTAGAAAATGAAGATAATACCATATTTCCTCTAACTAAATTATTCAGAGAAGATAATGAGGATAAAGTACATGTATCCTACAAAGAAATCTGAGTTCCTTAGGGAGGAACAAATAGAAGGGGAATTAAAAGTGATTAGTACTTTAAAATAGAAAAGTAAATCTATTAACATTTATGAAATTAGACAATTTATTTTTAGTGACATAAAAAATAAAATGATAGGTCAGCAAATAAAATTAAAGAAAAGCTTGAAGAAATTCATTGTTCTTTGGCTAACTCTTCAAACTGCATAATGAAAAAGATTTTTCAACATTGAAATGAGTATCTAGTATTTACATAGTACCTTGATGTTTTCAAAGTGCTTTGTAAAAATTATTTCACTTTATCTGCATAACACCCCTGGGAGACAGGAGCTATTATTATGCAGAAAAAAAGGCAGAGACAGGCTTCGTGATTTGCCTGGTGTCACACAGCTAAGTAAATGTCTGAGGAAGGATTTGAACTCAGGTATTTGGTTGCCCAAGCAAGCACCTTTTATTCTTTTCTTTAGGTTCTTAAAAAGGCCAACTATTTATTAGACCTAGTTACATAATTTTGAAGTCATTGTTTTCTTGTGAATATGAAAGAATCTAAAAAAGATGTACAGAACTTTAAGTTAATATGATGGGAAGATGAAAATCCATATTTAAGATCTGATATTCAATGTCTCTTAATAGTCCACTTCAGTGTTTCATAATCTATATCATTAAGAAATTCTCACTTATTTTTGTACTTACTAGCTTTGTGGTCAGTTTCCTTATGAGTAAAACAAGGATAATTCCCATAAATATCTGCTTCACAGGGTTGTTAGCCTTAGTTTCCTCCTCTATAATTTTTTTTTTTAAGCAATTGGGGTTAAGTAACTTGCTCAAGGTTACACGGCTAGTCATTTTGATTTATGCGTGGGTGCTCATTTTCTGAGGCCGGATCTGATCTCGGGTCATCCAAACTCCGAGGCCGGCGCTCTTACTCACTGCGCCACCTAGCCGCCCCTTTAGGGCAATTGGGGTTAAGTAACTTGACCAAGGTTACACCGCTAGGTTTTTTTGTTTGTGTGGATTAAGTGTCAGAGGCCGGCTCCGAACTCAGGTCCTTCTGATTCCAGGGCCGGCACTCTATTCACTGCGCCACCTAGCCGCCCCCCCTCCTCTATAAATTAAAGGCTGTGGACTGGATAAATCTATGATCCTTATGGGTCCATCACTAGTCTTCTTGACCTATGTCTTGCCAATGGACTCCAATGAGTCCTCCAATGGAAGAGAGAATGAGGCTGATGCCTCTGCACAGCTCTGCCTCACTTAAATCCAATTCACTTGCAAGTCAAGATATCACCCTCCTAATGTCATGGTCCTCTTCAAGAATGAAGGATGAACAACAATATATGATCCTATGACATGTTATATAAATGTGAATGACCGTTATTATTTAATGCTGTAGCTTAGCCTCATTTCTTTTTGTTTTAGGTATATGGTGATTCCTTTCTGTCACTTTTCATCAGTAATAACCAGCATTGAAATAGCCAGAATTTTCTAGCAGTCGGTATATACTACAGTGAGATGAGCAGAAGTTGGGAACAGTAAATGCTTAGAAGACTCAAAACCCATGTGAGATATCTGTTTGTCTCAAGCCTATCTATAGTTTCACTTAACCTGTTCACCAGTCACTTTCCAAAAACTCTTAAGACTTTATACTCTGTTTTTAACCTAGAACTCTGAAGGGGGAAATGGTTTCAGCTTTTATTCTGGGAACATCCTGGTAGTTAACGACTACAGAGACAACTTGAGATTTACTTCTAAAACTACTTCTTCAAACCTGAGTACTTTTATTAATATTTTCCAAGTGTCTAATTTTTTTGAAACCATATTTGACTTTCTACATTTCAAATACAACTTTATTTTTTTCAAAATGTCATTCCTTATCCTTATAAACTTCTGAGGCTTTCTGCTTCCTCCCTCCCTCCCCATGTGAATTTAGGGGGAAGATTTTATCCTTCTTTTGCTTTGCAAAAAGTCAGAGAAATAGCTTTAACTTTGTATTTTTATGAGGTCTCTTTTCAAGTATATTGACACTATACTGGATTAGTTACTAGATTAGAGATTTGTGTTAGGTAAAGTGCTATGTTTCTAAAACAAACAAACAAATAACATGGAATTTAGAGCTGAACCTGTACAAATGTGCAGGTTCATATCTAAAAGAATTCTGAAGATACAAATCCTGTCCTATCATCCTATGCAGTGTTGTCCTTCACATAGACAGCTTCATTAGGATGACCTTTACCTGGCTAGAAAACTCAATCAGAGTAGCCAATTTCCCAAGGCTAGCATACAAAGACAAAAGTGAGACAATTCTTGTTTTCAATTCCTGTCTTACCTCTTGTAAAACCTCTAGTTTCTTTCTGGAACCATCAACTACAAAAAGTTTTTCTTGATATCTGCCATCCTTTTAAAATTACATAGTATAACTTTGTATTTGCTAATCTGTGTATACATTATATCCCCTCAGTAGAATGCAAACTCATTGAGGAGGGGGAATTTCATTTTTGTCTTTGTATCGCAACTATTCTGCATACAGTAGGTGCTTAATAAGTGTCTTTTGAATTGAACATTTTACTTGAAAAATTTTTAATCATTTCTGACACATTCTACAGAACTATGTTAGAGTTATAGAGTCTATATTTGGCTTAAAAGATCATATAAGAATCATGTGCAAGGCACTGTTCTAGTCACCAACAATACAAAGACAAAAAAAGACAAAAAAAGTCAAGAGACTTACATTTTTAATAATATCTGAGCAGAAGTATCACTATATGATGATTACCTTACAGATTTTACAAGTACTTAATGCTTTACTTCAGTTATTTATTAAAGTATCTGCTAAAAAAAATTATAGTACTACATGGATGACACAAAGAGAATCTTTCATCCATTAAGGTTCCTAGAACATTTTCTGCTACAAATTGTTTATCCATCTATCTATAATTTGTGCAATGTTTTGTTTTGTTTTTTCCTTTTCAGATACAAGACTATTTTTAGTCTAAAGAAACTACTGTTTCTTTGGGCACTTCTTCAGTTTATCAAAGTTATGTTGAATGATAATATTCTGATAATGGTACCTCTGGTAGTTCTATCCACATTCTGGGGTCATCTGAAACTGAAAGAATATGAGTCTGCCCATTCTACTTTATAATTTGTATGACATTATAAGTTCTATTGAGCCTCTAACTGCTGTGTGTTTGTTTCAGACATTTATTGATTTTGACCTTTAGGGCATGATCTTCTAGAAGGGTACACCAATAGGGTATAAATATGGTACCAGTAGGCTGCCAATAGGGACCTTTTCAAATTGGGATAGCCATTACCTATAAAACCCTGTGATGTTTTCTCTTCTTTTTCAGAGAATTCAGTGCCCAATAGTCATTCTACCTAACTTCTGCCTCACCTTAGAGGACTTCAAGATACATATTGACTAACTCAAATGCCCTAACTTCATAGTTGTTCCATCTATTCAGCTCTCTTCCCCTACTTCAGCTTACCCCCATATAGGGCTGGACAAACCCAGTATCCACAAATGTTCTACTTCCTTGTTCAAGAACTCTGAAGAAACCAAGGAATCCATTTGTAAAAATACTAGCTCATGGGGCGGCTAGGTGGCGCAGTGAGTAAGAGCACTAGCCCTGAAGTTGGGATGACCTGGGTCAGATCCAGGCTCAGAAAATGAGCACCCACACATAAATGACTGGCTGTGGAACCTTGAGCAAATTACTTAACCCCAATTACTTAAAAAAAAAAACCTAGCTCAAATATAGATTGTGGTCATAAGCAAATAAAATAACTGGCATCAAACCTAAAGCTTCAGTGTAACAACAACAACAAAAGAAGCCCCTACAGACTCTACCTCTTAGGCACAGGTACAATATTTTTCAAAGAAAATGTGAAAAAACATAATCAAAAGCCAGAGAGAGAGAGAGAGAGAGAGAGAGAGAGAGAGAGAGAGAGAGAGAGAGAGAGAGAGAGATGGATGGATTTTCCCTTGTTATATCAAGTTTTTTTCCTGTTCCTTGTTTTCAAATTTTATCTTGATTAATTAATTGAAATGAAGTAATTTTAATTATTTAATTACTTGGAGGCAGAGAGGTGGAAGAGAAGACTAAAAACTACTCAAGCATTAAAAGTCCTGGTCTGTTCTTCAGAGTGGGATGAATATCTCTTTGGTATACACTATTCACATTTCAAAATTCTCTCTCTTCAGACAGCACTTTGCCAGAGGTCTTATATAGAGTAGGAATTTGTGGATTTGTTGATCTTGTTAAAAGATTTAGTTTTTCTTTTGTTGCTGATATGTTTAAAAATGCCTACTTCAACCTTCAGTAAATAGGTGCTATATGTCTACTATGTGAATGGTACTGTCCTAGCCACTATAAGGAGAATACAAGGATGAAGATTTTAAAAGCCTTTGATCTGAGTTCAAGGAGCTTACAATTTGGTAAGAGATATGAGAAAAATAAATAAATAATTTATTGTACAAATCCCAGGATCCATGTCAGGAGAGAATCATAGGGTTTCCTTAGTTCTACTCTTTCTTCTTTTCCCTTATGTTAGATATTGAAAGGGAATTTATTACAAAGACTTAGAGCAGAACATATAATTCATGGAAACAAGGCAACTTGTGAAAAACATGAACACTTTACATTTTACATAGGCTCTTATAATTGAATTCTTGTCCTCTACCAATTACTGGACATTTGTTTGGTCAAAGGCAAGAAATACAGTTTAGTAAAAAGATTCCCTGAACTGGGGTGAGAAGACTTCTATTTGAGAACTGGCTCTGCTAGCAGGTCTGTTTCCTCCTCTGTAAAATGACGGAGTTGGATTTGAGTAACTATTGGGGTTGGAATCATAGCACTGCCGCTTACTAGCTATATAGCCTTGGACAAATCATGTCATCTTTCTTGAGCTCAGTTTCCTTACCTATAAAATGACAATATTGAACTAGATTATTCCTACGGTCCCTTTCTACCCCTAAATCCTGGGATACTTTGAACTTATACCAGATGACTTCTAAAGTCTCCTTCTTCTTCTTGGTCTAGGCCTTGATAGTATCTAGATAATCTCTGAAGTCCCTACTAATTCCAAAAGTCTGTGATTTTATTCTAATAGAATTCAGTGCAATGACTATATAAACTAAACACTCTTTAGGTCATTTCACCTAAATGTCACCACCCCTGCAATTATTTTAATGGATAATTTGGTCAATTTGATCTAAAATGAATACTTTAAAATGAAGTAATTTTTTGACACATGGCCAAAAATATCTGATTAAATAATTTTGAATGACCATTTTGATGATATGGAATTTTATAGAGTAACTACAAAAGTTATGGAAAAACGTTAAATACTTTTTTAAATCCATGGTGCTATGCTTGGTGCTGTGAAAAGAACTAAAAATATTTTTCTCAGTGGGATGGTTGGGCTCAAATGATTTCCCTTAAGTATTAAAAAAAAAGTTAACCAACTTACTTTAGCATTGAGAGGACACACAGACAGGGCACTCGTGAAAAGTAGGTCTTCATTTCGCCACTGGTTACATCGGGTAATACAACGAACCATATTTATGAGTAAAATCCCTACTACAGTAGCAGCAATGAGTTTCTTAAAGAAGAGAGAAACGTGTTAAATTTCACTAGTAAATTCACCACTGTCCACTGTATTAAACTTCAGGGATAATACCTTTTTCTTAGTATGTTTGCTTAGTATTCCAAATCCATATGTGAGAAGCACGCAGTATCCAATACTGGGGAGGTAGATGACTCTTTCAGCAACAACAAATCCTACTCTGAAGAACAGGTTACTTGCAGGAAGAAATGGGATAATGAGAAATCCCAATCCCAAAGTGAGTATTCTATAAATTAAAAGAATAGCAAAATGGCTATATTTAAGCTTAAGAAGAAAAATGGGCACTTTTTGGTACAACCTATAAGTATTAAATCAACCACTTTTGAAGCCTATGTCATACCATCATCAGAAAACTTATGCAGAGACAATTATCATCAGTGGTAGTTTAATCTGGCAATGAAAGGAAAGAATATGAGATACCACTGAGGTGGTTTTAAAAAAACTCGTGGTAGACTTTTATTTTGTTCAAAACTTGAAACTTCATCTTCTGTGGTATAAATAAAACAGTATATTATCTATCTATTCTCCCTTTTTCTCCCTATCAAAAGGCTAGTAGAAAAAAATGTACATTTCCAGCTTATAATATGACATATTATTTTAATGACCAGGAGAATATATTATATTATTATTATGATTACTAAAACAATATAATATACTATTACTAATTACTTTTACTAATTATTTAGTAATTTTATAAATTTACTAATTACTATTACTAATATAATATATTACTATTAACCAATGATATTAGGACCATGCAACTTGCAATATTATATCTACCAATAACTTAGATCAAATTATTTTACTCAGGGGCGGGTAGGTATTGCAGTGAGTAGAGCACTGGCTGGAGTCAAGACGACCTGAGTTCAAATCCAGCCTCAGACACTTAACACAAAATCTAGCCTATGACCTTGGGCATGTCACTTAACCCCAATTGCCCTCCAAAAAAAGCAAAAAACAAAACAAAAAAAGTATTTTACTCAGCATATAAGATAGCAAATTAGTATATAAGAAATGTACAGATGAAGTTTTACCTATTACCATAGCATCGTGACACTCAAAACCCTCTCATGCAACCCCCTCTTAATAGGTGAGGAAATTGAGGGCTAAAGAGTAAGTGTTTTCACTGAATTTGTACTAAATGGAAGAGGTAGATTTTGAAGCTGGTTTCTGAATGCATATCCATTTTCCTTCCACTGTACTCTAACATACCCAAAATACTTTTTTTTTTGTTGCTTTTTGGAGGGCAATTGGGGTTAAGTAACTTGCCCAAGGTCACACGGCTAGGTTTTTGTTTGTGTGTTCGTTAAGTGTCTGAGGCCGGATCTGAACTCAGGTCCTTCTGACTCCAGGGCCGATGCTCTACTCACTGTGCCACCTAGCCGCCCCCCAAAATACTTTCTGATGGTATAATGTTTTCTAATTGCCTGGGAAGATTACTTTCAAATATATGACATTGAAGCTTGCAAATCCTATTACTCTAATAAATTAAGTAATATTGTGTCCATATCTGTAGGCTTATTAACTAGAATACCCTTAAGATATACCATCTAAATACAGAGTTCAATAAAAATGTTATCCTAATTATGTGCTGTAGGTTTAAATAGAAATAATTATTTTAGGAACTTTACTGAAAAATACTTTATATAGTGATAGCTTTATTTTAAGGATTACATGAATATGATAAGTGAAAATATGTTTTGCTTTATGTCTTTCTTTGATGTGGGGCTATGTCACCTCTAACATCCTTAAGCAAAGAGAAGGAGTATTGGTCACTCAAATATAGTTGTGGAAATAGGCTACTGTTTCTGCGTGAGAGAGATGATTACAAACAGTAAATGGAAATAGTGATTGTTAGATCAAACTGAGGGCTTCTTTTATGGATCCTGTTCTTATGATATTTACAAAAACCAATCCCACTTCACTTATAGAAATGACTGCATGAGGATGAGTTTGTTTTTCTTTAAACCCACAACCAATTTAAAAGCACTAGCAAACTCAGAACTTAATTTATTTTGAGAAACTAATAATTTAATGACAATAAAAAGACTTTTGCTTACAGGAAGATGTAAACCTACTTTTCTTTTTCACAAAACACAATTTTTTCCCCAATTATTTTCTCAATAACCTTTTTTAGCAGTAAAGAATAATCTCTTTAAAAAAGAATAATCTCTTTGGGACAGCAGTTTATTTTGTATCAAACTATGATGACAGAAAGAATCACTACAGCTTTCATAAGGGTGTTTTTTTTTTTTAAAGAAAATTGTGAAATGATGGCCACAACATACATCAATTACACTCTCTGTTCTGACCACAAATTACTCTTTACCACCTATGGTGTTAAGGATCTCAAAATGCCACTTCATGGGGATTTTTAAAAATAAAGCAGCCATCCATACCTACTCCTCCAAGTTTGCATCCACTAGTCATTGCTGATGATGGGCCCAAACTGGGATGAAACTGTAGTAATCACCATGAATATTTATTTGAAACATGTTTTTCTGGATATTGTTTCTACTGAATCGTTAAAATGATCAGTACTGAATTTAGCAAAATACTGTTGATTTAACCTAGTGTAGAGTTTAAAATTCAGCACTGCCTCTTACCTTCTCTTATGGCTGTCTTCAGAGCATAGAGCTTGGCATATTAGGCCAATTAGGCAGAACCAAAGTGCTGCTAGTGCAATTATTCTCCAGTCACTGACTGACTTAATAAGGGGTATGCAGCCCATTGACCAATCAAAACACAGCCACCAGGGACACAGCAGCAACCATGCATTCAATGAATAGTAGTAATTATAGTTTATAGCCTGTCAGTCAAAAGGAAAACAAACATTTATTTGATACTGAACTTAAAAAAAAATAAATTCTATCTTCACTTCGAGGTTTTAAAGATGTTTCTTGTTAAAAATGAAAAAAAGTTGGATGAAGTGAAATTTAGAAGGTTTTGTTTGGGGCATGGGACAGTATTTTATAATCTGGCAAAACTACATTCAGATTTCAACAAATAAAATGCAGTAAAACCATTTAAAAGCACCAGAATAAAAAGACAATTTGTTTTAACCTGGGGTAAACCATATGCCCATGTACACAGTGACATATACTGTCTGTAACATAAAAAGTCAATAGTGGGGCTGTTATCCTAGTTCCCTGAAAGCAGTTCCCTGTAATGGAATTCTAGTATAGTTTCCTAAATCCCCCTTGCTGTGTCTAGCACAGATAAAACCTGTCATTTGACTACCTCCTTCTTGGCCTTTAGAAAAAATAAAGCAAAGCCAAATAATTTTTAAAGGGTCTTCATGTTATTGTTGGATAAAACTAATGTCTCTTGACCTCTGATATCAATCCACAATGTCCTTCAATGAAGGTAGGTTGGGAGGATTAAGGGTAATGAAAATCCATAAGACAAGAATAAAATCTTAATTTTTAAAAGAAAAGATAACTTTTTCCTTCTGTCACAAAGGAGAAAGGAAAAATAGCTGTCTCTTACCCTAACTCCTGGTGCCAAGATCCAGGTCTAATATTAAGAATAATCATTAGTCTTAAAAAATAAGCACTAGCTAGGCTATCAAAGGTAGGTCTATTGTCATCAATGAAGAAACAGGAATCTTTTTTGAAACAAAGAAATACAAATGGTAAGACTCCAGACTCACTCTGATAAATATGTTCTCTGCAAAGGAGGCTGGATTGTCAACTTCAGTAAAGGCTGGTGGCCCAGTGCCCATAATTTTCCAGCGTATATAAAGTATTGTTGCCCCTCCAGAGAACAGAAGAGTCATTCTGAAGAGAAGGCCCACATTCTTAAGCCATCCAGTATTCTAAAAGAAAAAAAAAAAAAACCAAAGATACTGGCACTGATTGCAGTAGTAGCCAAGTAGCAGTGGTGCAGCCAAGGAAACCAGCAGAGCAATTGTGCCTTCACTACTTTGATGTGTTTTAGCATTTAGATTTTAAAATGCAAAAATCACATGAAATATAATGAAAATGGAATTTTAATCTGCTGTGGTACTTGACATTTTGGAAGTCTTGCTTGAAGAGAATGTATATATACTCACCTCTACTGATTTGTCTTTATGTCGTACCTTTTGAAAAATTTCTAAAATATTTAATTTGCTTATCACCAGGGCATCAAATACTGCATTGAAACCCTATAAAAACAACAAAAATACTAATTAATAATGGAAATGTCTTTCTCCATTTTATATCACCATGCAACTTTGTTATTATTGTAAAATGAGTATCCAGGCAAGTAGAGGACCGGACTGCAGGACTAATAAGGTTCCACTTATTTCTTAAAAAAAAAAAAAAAAAATTTAGGGGCACCTAGGTGGCGCAGTGAATAGAGCACTGGCCCTGGAGTCAGGAGGACCTGAGTTCAAATCCAGCCTCAGACACTTAACACAAAAACTAGCTGTGTGACCCTGGGCAAGTCACTTAACCCCAATAGCCCTCCAAAAAGCAAAAAAAAAAAAAATTATGACTCTACATGATAGCAGCTAAGGATCAATTAATATGTCAAATATTCATTATAGTAAATCTTCCACCTATCACATCTGTGACTGTACTAATATCAACATCCACTGTGTGTAACGAAAGTAATATGGGAAATGGTATAGACAGAAATTTAGGGTCATCAAATAAGCATTTCAGAAAGGATCCACTTATCTTTGTAAAGACAAACATATATATGTATATACACACACACAGGCATATATATATATACACACATACACATAGGTGTGTACACACATATACATATACATATATATTACCACTTGCAATGCAATGATTACTGTCACAAGACTTATACCTGTGCAATGTGAAAAGGGAGGCAACTGGTAAGGGTTTTTCTCTTCTCTGATATTCCTCGTCTTCTTATCAAAACCTGGGCTCTGTCCCTGGGTCACTGGGCTCTGGATAGGTGAGGCGTTTCTTCTCTTGCCAAAGCCCAGGCTCCTGTGCTATTTCCTGACCATCTCCTTAATGATTCAGTAATCTTCTATGTGCAGTCATTCTTGATTAGAAGATACCCTTCTTGAGGGCAGGGACTCTCGCTTGCTTTTATTTAGATCTTCAGCGCTTAGCACAGTATGTGGCACATATTACTTACAACCTTTCCCTCTCTCCCTCCTCCATTTCTTCCTTCTTCTCTCCCTTTATCTGTCAGTTTCTCTCTCTCTCTCTCCCTATCTTCTGTCTTCAGGTGATAAAAGACTGAAGATGAAATGGAATGTTCAAAGAGAATGAGAGAAAATAGGGGGAGGGGCAAGCTCTCAGGAGATAAAAGTAGAGGAGTCATCCTAAAGCAGGGGTTTAAATGTGATTCCCCCACAGAGGAAGTTCCAGTGGCTCCTTATTGCTTCTGATAAAAAGCAAACTCCTCCGTTTAGGTTTTAAAGCCCTCGCATCTATATGATTTTGAGGCAAAGTTCCAGGTCCCTCCTAACTATGTCTCTGTGCCTCAGGTACCTCTTTGCCTCAGCTAACTCATTTATAAAATGAGGGGGTTGGACTTGGTGATATCTAAGGTCCCTACAAGGTAGTCTATGATCTTATGATACCTACCTTTTTTATTTCACATTATTTTCCTTTTCACCCTCTATATTCTTGCCACCAAACTGAATTACTTGCTATTCCTTGTACAAAGCCTTTTCATTTCTGTTTCCATGTCTAGCACACTCCCCTTAAGAACCTCTACCTGGAGTCAGAAGGACCTGAGTTCGGATCCGGCCTCAGACAGTTAACCCACACAAACAAACAAAAAACCTAGCCGTGTGACCTTGGGCAAGTTACTTAACCCCAATTGCCCTAAAAGGGGCGGCTAGGCGGTGCAGTGAGTAAGAGCGCCGGCCTCGGAGTTGGGACGACCCGAGATCAAATCCAGCCTCAGAAAATGAGCACCCACACATAAATAATGACTAGCCATGTAACCTTGAGCAAGTTACTTAACCCCAATTGCTTAAAAAAAAAAAAAAGAACCTCTACCTTTTGGGAAGCTTGGTTTTCTTCAAGGTTCCATTTAGGTGCCCCCTCCTATATAGTCTTTTCCTCAGTAAAAAAGTCCTGGTACTTTCAAACTGAAATTTATTTGTATGTACTTTGTGTTTACTAATCTGTCTATATGCTATATTCCCTGTCGAACTTTTATTCTTACACAGTGTTTATTAACTTTGTAGGTGTTTATAAATGCTTCTGAATTCAAGTGAATTGTTTTTTGCACACACCATGGTGACTAGAATAATATGGTTAATAACTGATATTTAATACAGTATTTTAAGGCTTGCAAAGCACACACATCATCTCACTCACAACAAACCTGTGAACCCAGTACCTTTCAGGTATTTTCACAATTTTATGGTTAACAGCAAAAGGAAGTTCAGGTAATGTAGTGATTTGTCAGTGGTCACATGGGATACCTCTTTTTCTGGTTTCAGGGAATTGTACTTATTCATTCTTCCCCTCCCACCTTGGAAAGTCCCTAATCTTTCTTCCAATTATAAATTAGATTACCAAATGTTATACCCTGGTTAATTATTTCCTTTTAATTAATTGGCCTAATTTGATCAATTGTTTTTAATGTATAAAAGTCTGTCTCCCCCTGTATTCAGGGTCCAGTACCAAAGCTGAGGAAGGTGCCTGGTCCTAATTTGTTAGGCAGTTGCCATGCATTGCTTAATAAACTGATATGCTCAATAAATTGAACTTTTGTTTCCTCAGTCATTTCATATCTCCCCCCACCCCTGCCCCAGTTTTTTGTCGAGTTGAGCTAGGCTCAGTCAGGACTCCATCCTGTGGCCAACAGCCTTCCGGAAAAACTCCCTAGAGTACTTTGATTAATCTTTTACTAAGAGACTTTTTCCATGGAAGACTGACTCCAGCTCTTTATCCTTTTTTATTCTGAGCTATGATGAGGTTTAGTTAGGTTGTTAGCTTACACCAAGAGACAGGTCCTCCAGAAGAGGGGCATTAAGAGTGTAGTTTAAGGGGCGGCTAGGTGGCGCAGTGAATAGAGCGCCGGCCCTGGAATCAGAAGGACCTGAGTTCGGAGCCGGCCTCCGACACTTAATCCGCACAAACAAAAACCTAGCCGTCTAACCTTGGGCAAGTTACTTAACCCCAATTGCCCTAAAGGGGCGGCTAGGTGGCGCAGTGAGTAAGAGCGCCGGCCTCGGAGTTTGGATGACCCGAGATCAGATCCGGCCTCAGAAAATGAGCACCCACGCATAAATAATGACTAGCCGTGTAACCTTGAGCAAGTTACTTAACCCCAATTGCTTAAAAAAAAAAAAAAGAGTGTAGTTTAGGTTAAGTTAGTTTGCCCCAGGAGATAGTTCTCCCAGGACAGTGGAATTTGAAATTTAGTTTAAATTAAGTTAGTTTCCACCAGGAAAAGGGTCCCCTGAGAGGAGAATTTTGAGTTTAGTTTAGGATTTAGTTAAGATTAAGTTAAGAATTAAGTTTTCACCTGGGGAATGTGATAGTAAAATATCAGTGGGTTCTCCTTTGAGTAAAGTTTGGGAGCGAGGGACCAGGGGATATCCCTGAAAGTTACAGAAATGACTAAACAGCATGCTATTGAGTTATGTGACATCTGACATAAATCTGCAAGGGATTCAAGTGATAATTTGTTTTGGGTCCCCAGTTTCGTTCTTTTCGTTATTGCAAACTGAAAAAAAAAATTAAGGCTAGCTATTGAAAAATCTCATTCTGATCAGATGAACTTTTGGTTTCTCATTGGTTTTGTCTATGTTTTTACGTCTTGGTAAAATGTAGGAAAATATCTGCCTTGTGTCATGTTTGTGTTGCTTACAGATTGTGTTACCTTAAAAGATTTCTAAAGGGGAAAATGTAACCAGCAGAAAAAACTACTAAAAAACTACTAGAAGACTGAAGTCAAAGAGGGGAAAGATCAATGAAGTTTCATACTTGAAGTAGCTATCCTAGTATGTACAACTAACTCCCACTTTAGGCTTTTAACAGGAGAATAGGTTATAAGAAAGAGGAAAAAAAAACCTGCAAGATACTTTTTCTTTGTCATTTCGGCCTTGGCCATGTTGTCATAAAAGAGATAAAGTCAGATAATCATAGAAAGGAAAGCTTTTTTCCTGGTTTGTAGAACTGACAAAAAATATCTTACTAGATTTTGGAGGTTTGGAATTTAAGGAGATTGGAGATTAAACATTAAGGAGTTTGGAGATTAATCATTTTCACTTAGTAACAAATATTGAAATATCTTAGTGTATTTTGAGGACCTCTCTGAAGAGTATTATTTTAAGGAAAAATAAGAATTAAATTATTTAAAAATTTCAGGGGTAAATAACACTTAGATTACTTTCCCCCAAAGATTGATAGACCTACTGTCTTAGTGTAATATAGGAAGGCAGTTTGAAAGCGATCCCAGAAAGAAGAAAAAAATAGGTATGTGGTTTGTAGTTTAAACTTAACCTTCCTTGATCATGAAAAGAGGAAAGATTGTTTAAATCAAAGATCCCCTTCTGACCCCTATTCCAAATCAAGGACTCCCTGAGCCCCCCATTCCAGCTCAGGGATTCCCCTCTCACCCTCATCCCAGATCAGAGATTCCTCTTACCCCAGTTCTGAGAATCCCTGTGACTCTCTCAGCTCAAAGACTTCCTGTGACATCCCCAGCTCAGAGACCCTCCCCTGCAGGCCCCCTCATCTCAGTTCAGATTCCCAAATAAAAATGCTGGGGGAAAAAAGTTAGAAAAATGCAGGGAAACCTGTGTTATACTCTGGTCTCAGAAATGTATTAGTTGTGTAAACTCAAACATGTTATCTTATCTGTTTGGCTCAGTTTCTGGATCTATAAGGAGGGAAATAACAATGGTGCCCAGCTCCCAGGCTTGCTGTGAGGAGCAAGTAATACAATGACTATGAAGTGCTTAAAACAATGACTGCATATGGTAAGCACTATAGAAACGCTGATTACTGTTAATATTATTTCTTTAATTGAATGTAATGGCATACCAGATTCTAGATGTGATTAGAATAAAATGTCAAAGGTAATAAGAAATGATTTTCTATGTAAAATTTTCTATGAAACAGCATTCAACTGAATTGCTGTCATCTGACTAGTAATAAGTTTTATTTCATGTTGTAAATTAATGATATTGTGTTATTGCATTTCTAAATTTTTCTTATATTGTGAAATTTAGAAAAAAAATTACAACAGAAATACTGTTAGAAAAAAATCTTTTTTAATCTGGATGCTATTAGATTCTGAATTAAGCTTTTAAAAGACTGCAATAAAAACATCTGAAAATTGTTAAATATTTAATGGGGTATATTTTGTTGTAAAGCAGTTAATAATGGGGGCAGCTAGGTGGTGCAGTGAATAGAGCACTGGCTCTGGAGTCAGGAGGACCTGAGTTCAAATCCAGCCTCAGACACTTAACACTTACTAGCTATGTGACCTTGGGCAAGTCACTTAACCCCAATTGCCCTGCCTTCCTCTCTCCAAAAAGCAAAAAAACAAAAACAAAAACAAAACAGTTAATAATGAAGACAATAATGTTTACTATAACAGTGAGTTTTCATTTGAAAATTTTTGAGTACTACTTATCAAAGTTATGAAAGTGTACAGGGTAGTTTAAAGATGTAACTTTAATACATTAATATGAGTCAACTATTAGGTATTCACTATATGTCTGAAACTCCAGAATGTAATTAGTTTTAATTTACAAGTAAAGGATAAATGAAATGTAATGGTTAGGGAAACATAAGAAATGCATAATATTCACCTCCTATGTTGTAGTTAGTAAAATTTTGCTATTTGAGGTAAAAACTCTTGGGACTATCATTGACTATTGTTTGGGGATTACAGGAATGGTTGTCTGAATTGTCATAAAGTCAATAGTAGAAAACGGCATGTGCTGCATTTTGAGAACTACAGGTGAATGTCCCTGAGAAAAAGTTGAGGGGATGACTTCGGCATGGCCTAAGGTAGGAGCCTCTGGAGTCAGTTTCTCCATTGTGCTATTTCCTTTATGAACAAGAAATTTCCCCACTTGGCTAATCCTGAGCCTTGCTTTTGATACCCTGTGACTGCATGATTATGGCTCATACCAGGAATCAGATAGAGCTTTTCCTATTATGAAGTTTTCCCCTATTATTGTATATGTCAGATCAGTCTGTGCCCTTGAGGAGACAAGTCTTTATACTGTTATAATTATGTTTTTCCTTTTCCTTTCATAGCAAATTTGTAGAATAAGGGAAGGTGAGCAGTAGAAGTTGTTTAGTACAATACTAAATCTATTAATTAATAGATTGATACTGGAACATCTCTGAGTTGTTTTATCTCTAGGTTACTATAACAGGATGCAAGTATAAAAAAATCTTACAATTTTAATCTGTATTTGTAGTCGAATTATAGGATGATATCCTCCAGAAGGGGGAATTAGAGTAATTATTATTAGAGGAATTAAAGTAATAAGACAAAGATATAACATAAAAGTTTTCTCATTAAATGGAATAGTAAATTTTGAGAAAGCAACAGGATTAGACTATTTTCTCTAAGAGCTCTCTCTTTATATAAACATATTTATATATTTGTGTGTGTGTGTGTGTGTGTGTGTGTGTGTGTGTGTGTGTGTGTGTGTGTGTGTAAAATATGCTTGGCTTCCAAATGCATGTAGTATGGAAATTCAGGCTTTGAGCATATTTTAGTAATAAGTTCTCAAAACTGTATTGAGGATTTATATGTAATTATATACTGATAATTGTAAAGAAAGTGAAATTATTTTCTCATTTTTAAAGTATCTAATAACTTTAAAAGATTTCTGTTTGGTCATTTCAGCTGTGTCCAGTTTTCTGTGACCTCATTTGGGGTTTTCTTGGCAAGGATACTGGAGTGGTTTGCCATTTTCTTGAGGCAAACAGGGTTAAAGTGACTTGCCCAGGTTCACAGAGCTAGTAAGTGCCTGAGGCCACATTTGAGCTTATGTCTTTCAGATTCCAAGATCAGTGCTTTATCCACTGCTCCACTTTGCTGTCAATTTTAAAAGAAAGAAGAGTTAATTTTACAAGTTAGACATTCATGAATTCTTAAAGGAAGATTCTTATTATCAAGTTCAGGGTTTAAGTAAAGATAAAAACAGCAAGTGGTATATAAATACTGAAATTCTCTGAAATTTCATTATGGGTTCCTAATTTGAAGTTGTTCTTATAACTCTGTTGTTAATAGGATCAGAACCATAAGGTTTGAGCTAGTTTTATCACATGAATTGTTATTGGAAAACCAAATTTAAGAGATAGTACTAAGTTGTATTAAATCTTATTACTGGCAGATTTTAGCAGGATTATTCAGGAACCTTTTACAAGTGATTTGGAGGCAGAGAAGCTGAGTCCTCTTCAGAGATGCCCTGACAATGAAGCTTTTCCCAGAAGGTCCAAGAGAAGATACCCAGGGATCAGATGGCTACATGAAACATCTAGTCTCAAAATGTGATGATTAAATGGACATTGGGAATGGGTTACTAGGATATAAGGAGAGTTGATATTAGTTAATATTAGTGATAATTATTGTATTGCTTTGGCCCTTTGTTTCAAGGTGTTTTATGTTTAGCTTTCTTGGTTATCTTCGTAACACGTAAATCTCCCTTCTCAAAAATTAGCCCATTGTGAGTCCTCTGTTTGATCTGTAACCTGACTTATGTAATTCTGATTATGAATACATTAAAAAATCTTGTAGATTTGGCTTATAGACAAAAGATACATGAGGAAACTAAAAGAATTGAGGGGATTAGCATAGCAAGTGATTAACTGTGGGAACTGAGTGAACCACACTGACTCTATCTTGTGATTCAATTCTGGAGCCAGCTCAGTTCCCTTTCTATTCAATCATGGGTCTAGTCCAACTTCTGTCTTGTGATAAAACTTTATTCAATTGTGAGAATTGGGAAAAGATCCTATTGTACTGTGTGAACCTAACCCTGTGTAGCTGGGAAGCTGGACCACCTCTCCCTGCTGCATAGAGACCCTTAACTAAGGACCTAGGCTACGCTGACCAGAAAGTTGGTCACATCCAAAGACTAAGGTAAGGAGTTTTGTTTGTTTGTTTCTTCACAATTATACATCTCAAACAATCCATGTGTCTTATCTGAAAACTGGCCCTGTAACCCATCAGTTATTGAGTTATTATTCCATGTTCCTCTGATTATATGCAGATACTTGAGGGGAGTGGGACATCTCTTTTTCTGATTTCAGGGGACTGTACTTGTTTGCTCCCCCCCCCACTTGTTTAAAAGTCCCTAAAATTTCCTTCAATTAGAAATCATATTACCTAATATTATATCCTAGTTGTTTCCTTTTAATTAATTGCCCTATTTGATTGTTTTTAATGTATAAAAGTCTGTCTCCCCCTGTATTTGGGGTCCACTGCCAAAGCTGAGGAAGGCAACTAGTCCTGATTTGTTAGCCAATTGGCATTTGGTGCTTAATAAATTGATATGCTTGGGAGCTTGAACCTTTGTTTACTCAGTCATCTCATCTTTCTCCCACCACACATACAACGGAGGTTTCATTCAAACCCAGGTCTATCTTAACTGCATATCTAGCACTTTTTTGGTTATGCCATATAGACATTCAACAATAGTCTCAAATCAATGACTTGAGCACAAGCTTATCTTCTGAAATTTTATAGTAAATCCTCAGCAAGTAGGTTCTCCTGGAAGTATATCTTCAGTAGATATGGCAATCTGTCACCTCCCTCCCTACTAGCAGGTTTGGGAGATGGAGCTCCTATTTTCCTAACCCTAGCAGGGTCTGCCTTAGTAGTATTTATGCTTTATAGAACTGTAGGAATTAGAGCTGAAAGTGAGCTTAGATATCATCTAGACTGGGGATTCTTAACCTTTTTTGAGTTGTGGACCCCTTTGGCAGTCTGGTGAAGCCTATATACCACTTCTCAAAGTAATGTTTTTAAATGCAAGAAATAAAATATATAGGATCAAAAAGGAAATGATATTCTAATACAGTTATCAAATTTTTTTTTTAGAAAAACAAGTTCATAGGACCCAAGGTTAAGAATTCCTGATTTTCTAGCCGTGTGACCTTGGGCAAGTTACTTAACCCCAATTGCCCTCCAAAAAGCAAAAAAAAAAAAAAAAAAAGAATTCCTGATTTAGTCCAACCCCATTATTTTACATATAAAGAAAAGGTCTGGGAAGGCTAATCGCCAAAAGTGACATAGACAGTAAAGGAGCAGAACTGGGATTTGAACACAGACCCTCAGATTCCATATTTGGTGTATCTTTAATCTCTTGTTATACAGTTTCTGATTCCTACCCCAGAAAAACCTATATAGTCCTTTATTTTTAGATACATTCTATTACCTTGGTAGTGCAGAGGTAAAGTACTTTACTCAGGTAAAGAGATTACAACATAAACATGATTATCAATGAAGATTAAAGTAGTAAGTATAACATTATCTCTGAATTATTTGGGTCTCCATATTATGGGACTTTAAGCCAGAGAAAGTGAGAGCACATAAATAACCAGTGGCGGTTCAAAGTTACTAGTAAGAAGAAGACTACTACTGACCCGTTTCACAAAAAATTCTAGGAGTTGTTGAACACTAGAAACATTGTTCAGGGTTGAGTTAATTGGACTAAAGTATCTTACAAATTACTTTCACTAGAAATGCATAGATCCTTGTCACTCTCAATAAGACATGTATAAAATGACTATATACAGCATGCTCTGAATTATAAAATTCGCTTAGAATTTAGTTATAATCTATGCTTTCATCACAAAGTTGTTGTTTTGTGTTTTTAGATTCTAAGAAATTTATTTCCCTCTTTCACTACTTACCTTGAACTTCATTTTTGCTTTTCTATTTTTATCCTTGAAACTTAGATCCTGTTATCTCTAGGTAGTGGTTGAGGGGCCCTGATCATACAGTTTAAGCTACAAGAGATTTCCTAGAGTTTTAAGATGGCAGTTTTCTTCTCAAGTCCACCCAGATTTATAACTAAATATCCAACTTTTATTAAAAGAAATTTCTTTATTAAAATGACTAAACAGGCAAATTTTAAACAAACACAATGGATAGAATGCTGGACTTGGAATCAGGAAGACTTGAGTTCAAATCCTTTCTCAAACACTTAATTAGCTGAGTGACCTTGGGCATATATCTTATCTATCTTACCCTTAGTTTCTTTATCTATAAAATGTTAATAGTAACAGGGTGTACCTTATATAGTTTTTGTGTGACTCAAAGAAGATAACATATGTAAAGCACCTTGCAAATATTAAAGTACTATATAGCTACTAACTGTCATTATTACTTTTTTGCATTTAACAATTTAATACAAAGATTCTGATAAGAATATACTAATTTCATTTACTCTCAATTTTAACTTGCTGTCCAGCTTATCTTGGCTTTAACTGCTATGTCAGTGCCATGGTTTGGTTAAGAGCCTTCTATTGGAGTTGCCAGGTCCTACCCCTTTCTCATTCTTCTAGCTCTGCCTCCTTTCCAAATCCATAGTCCTCTCTTCAATATCACAAAGCAGAAACTGCCAGGAAGGGGATGAGAGGCAGCAGAGAGATGCTTCTTCCTCTGGTGCCTTTAACTCTTTTTGTTTTTAAACAACCACTCACTTTCCTCTCAGTGGTTCCCAAAGTGGACAATACCACCCCCTAGGGGATGCTGGACTGATCCAAGGGGGCAGTAGTAGCCTCAGGTACAACTGGGGGGGGGGGGCATTGAATATAAATAAGGGATACATGGAAGCATGAGGGAAGAAGAGAATATGAGAAAATTTTGAAAAACTGTTCCTACATATTTCATCTGTTGTATAACAGAATTAAAGTCATAGTGATGACATTATTTTCCAAATAAACACATAAAATGAAAGTTACAACCAATCAGTGGTCATGTCTAATGACAGGTTTAACAGGCAACTGTGGGCAGATAAGTGTGTTATGCATAGTTGGGAAATCCCCCAAGCATGAGCAGGAATGTGTGTAATGACTTGTTGATAATACATGACACAGTACTACATCATCAAAATTTCAATGCAGGACAAACCCTACATATTTACAATAAATCATTAAATTTAAGATGTGTCATTACAAATCATATATTTTTGAAATGATGCAAAATTTAAAAATACATTAAAGAAAGTAGATTTCTGGAGGATGCTGAGTAATTTTTTTAAAACAGGGTAGTAGGCCAAATAAGTTTGGAAATCTCTGCTCTAGGATAAGAGTGTAGCAGTCCTCTCCCCTAATCCCACCTCCAGCTGGGGCTGTATTATATAGTTTACCCTATTTAGAATATTTATTTAGTTTTTTTTTTTAATTTCTGCCAGGTTTCTTTAACAACACTTAGAAACTGGCTTCTTTTATTACTTGGTGCAGCCTGAGACCTCAGTATTAATCATAATACCTACTACAATGTCTTGCACACAGTAATTACTCGATGATTAATAACAATAATAATAGCTAACATTTATATAGTGCTTACTATATGTTCCAGGCACTGTGTATAACTACCTCATTTGATCTACCCTGGGAGGTAGGTATTATAATTATACTCATTTTATAAGTGAGGAAACTAAGGGAAACAAAGGTTAAGTGACATGCCCAGGGTCACACAGCTCATAAGTGTCTGAGGCTGGATTTGAACTCAGGTCTTCCTAACTGCAGGTCCAGTTCTTTACAGATTGTACTACTTAGCTGCCTGTTAAATGAATGAGTAAGATGATAAACCTGGAAACAAAACTAAAACAGCAAATTACAAAAGGAATAAGCTAATTTCATCACTACCAGAAAAAAAAAAAAAACCCTCTTCAATTACACATCACATACTTTAACATGAATATCTTTCACATAAAATTTATGATAATCCTCATAATAGTCTCACACTGTAAGGTAGAACTGTATGTTATTTTTATTCCCATTTTATACATTTGAAACTAAGGCTGAGGGAATATGATTTTTGCTCATTGTCACAAATCCAGTGTCAGGATTTGAACTATAAGTCTTGTTGTTTCCAGATGTGGCCATCTACCCTATAATGGTCATGGGAATTTGAAGATCTTCCCTACCCTTTCATAAGCCTAGGGGAATTTGAAGACCTTCCCTGCTGTGAAGATAAACCCTGCCCCCTAACAGACTGAATGTAGCCACATGGAGCCTGTGGTGGGAGGAGTTTGCTGAAGGGTGGAGCAGAACCCACAGGAAGCTGGGAGTCAGAGCCAGGAAGAGGGTGGGACAGAGAGGAGCTCAGGCTAGGAGTGAGTCAGGTTTGTGAGTAAAATACTGTATTGGTTTGTGGGAAGGCTAAAGGACGGCGTGGCTCTCTGCCATGTTGTGGTACATTAACTTCCATGTTGTTATGATGAATTCGGTTTCCTGCTGTTGGGATTTGGTTTTATGGTGTCTGAATACATATTTTGCTTCTGTCTTCTATATGGAGAGTTTGTTATATTTTACAATTGAGCACCCTGCCCAAATATCTATATCATGATAGGTATATTTATAGTGACCAGGAGTGCTGTAAATATTGCATTGGCACTACAACCCACTATGCAATGCTAACTCTACACACTTACTCAGGTTATACAGATATGATTATTTGGAATGGTAGATTTTAATAATTCAAATGATAGTTTTCATTTTTTCAAAATATTGTTACAAATAGTTAAATTTATTAAAGATATTTTTCATGATGAATTTTCTCCAAGTAACTAAAAATTTAAGCTAGTAGCTAAATTTCCTCCCCAAAATACACCTATAAATAATTTTCAAAAATGCTTTGATAATGTAAAACATATATTTTGAATATGGCACACAAGGCAATTTACATTTTCTAAATTAAGACCAGTGAACTTATAACACATCTAGGTTGAACAGAACCCTTTGAAAACAAAAATCCCCTTTTAAGCAATATTGTTATAGTTCAGCAATATTGTACAAAATCCTGTTTTAAGCAACATCATTGTAGATTCTTTTCCAGGTACAAAGCTGATAGAGAGAGATTATTTAAACTTTGCAAAGACTCTTTACAGCACATGACAACTTGGGGACAGAGCACAGTTCTAGTGTCACCTTTACACACCTTAAAAAAAACCTACAGAGATTACTTTATGTCCAAAGTCATAGGGCAAAATTCAGTGAGAGAGCCAGACTTGTCAACTTCTCATTACTACTAGTTTAGACACATGAAGTTTCACTGTATCTACCAAATCTAGGAATGAAAATGCTTTTGATGTATTACTGCCATAATAAATAGAGGGAAAAATTAAAGGGCCACTGATGAGACCCAAAAGTTTTGAGTACATTATACAATAATCATATTTTCATAACAGTTCCTCTCTTTTTTCTTGAGACATTTGTAATGGATCAGTGTTATTTTAAAATCTAAACTGTTCTTGTTAATCATTCTTTACAAATTACAGCTTACAACCAATTCCCTATCTGAAGTAATAATCATCATCACTGGAAGACCACAACTGGTTATTCCCAAAAGAATCAAGACTTTGAGTAGGCATTAAAATCCAGATACAGATGAGAGAAAGAAAAGCTTTTCATCTCGTAGTGTCATTCATGACAGGAATGAAAAAAGAACATACTATTGACAAGTATAAATTAAATTCCTTCTCAGTAACTGGGGCATGAGGAAATATACTCTCTGAATTGATAGCCCATAATAAATTCAATTGGTGGGTGGACTCAACACATGGTGCTGAAAAACTTCACCAAAATGATAGGTCATAACAATGTACATATATGAGAAACTGTCACAATGCAGCAGCAACATGACAGATGAAACAACTGGCAGATGTATATGACTAATCAGAGTTGGGTTTCTATTTCAGAGATCTTACCAGTACTGTGATCCCTTGTTCTTTGCATAGCATAGCTATGGCACTCAAAAGAATACTCAGCAGCACCCAGAGTGTAGAAAACTGAGTTCCTTCCTTGTTACCTGTCAATTAAGATACATTATAAAATTTATTTAGTGTAGTTCAAAGATTTATCACCATGAGGAATGATAAAAGAAACCCTAGACATTTACCTTGGGTAACTACTGTTCAAGAAATTTCTGTCAGTCTTTGGAAGGCAAGTGAAGCAGAAAGAACACTAAATTTGGAATCACCTGATGCCACCTTTTTCCTTTCTACCTATATGTCTTGGGTCAAATCACTTCATCTAATTAGGTCTAATTTCCCACTCTGTAAAATAAAGGGGTTTGATCACTAAGGCCTCTTGCAGGGCTATGGTCTCTTGGTTTTTATTTCTTAATAGAAATACCACACATAAGGGGTGGAGCCAAGATGGCGGAGTAGAAACAGCTCATCCAAGCCACTCTGCCCCCAGGTTCCCCCCAAACTATGTGAAAGGGGATTCTGAACAACTTCTGGAGCCCCAGAACCCACAGAACGACACAGAGAAGCTAACCTCCCACTGAGGACAGCCCTGCAGCCCTGCAGGAAGGACCAGCATAGCGCTCGGGGAGCCAGCAGCACGCAGCGCACAGAGCACGGTGAGCCGAGCCAAGCGGAGCCCAGGTACCTTTGAGCCGAGGTTTTAGCCCCAGGGCGGCAGGGCCAGCAGCTGGCTGGAGAGACCCCACAACACCAGCAGCTGTGGCGACTCCAGAATTATCAACATAGACATGCCTAGGACAAAGTAAGAGGTTAGTGTCCTATGGACTTTGGGACCAGCATTTGGGGAATGTGTCGGCTTCTTCCCCTGGGGGCTAGAAGCCGCTGAGGAGACACCCATTTTGTAGTTTTCAGAGGCAGCTCCAGCTCCTGGCCTGCGAACTGTAGGGAGATCCAGCGATCAGTCTTGGGGGGGGGGGTAATCGCTCTTACTTTAACCTCCCTGGATCTGGATTATGATCTAGGGTGGAAGTCGTGGGTGGGTTTACAGCTTGCCAGAAACGGAAGTTGCCCCCCACACGTTCGGGGGGCAACGAAAATTCCTCTATCTGGCCTTAAAGCCATAGTGTGGCAACAAGCCCAAAAGTCAAGCAATTAAGTGGCAACATGCCAAGGCAAAGGAAACAGAAAAATGCAACCCTAGACTCCTATTTTGGGGGCATAGAGCGGGAAAAGGACTGTGAAGTCAGAAGTCCTGCTCCAAAAGCCCCACATGAGTGGGTTGCAGGCCATAGAGGACCTTAAGAAGGACTTTAAAAATCAAATAAGAGAAGTGGAGGGAAAATTAGAAAGAGAAATGAGAAGGATGCAGGAAAAGTATGAAATGAGGGTCAAGAGCCTGACTGAGGAAAACAACACCTTAAAAAACAGACTAACTCAAATGGCAAAGGAGGCCCAAAAGGGCAATGAGGAGAAGAATGCCTTAAAAAGTCGAATTTGCCAGATGGAAAAAGAATCTCAAAAGTTCACTGAGGAGATTCATTCCTTCAGAGTTAGACTGGAGCAAATGGAAGCTAATGACTTGATGAGAAATCAAGATGCTGTTAAGCAGATCCAAACAAATGAAAGATTAGAAGACAATGTGAAATATCTCATGGGAAAAACCACTGACCTGGAAAATAGATCCAGGAGAGACAATTTAAAAATTATTGGACTACCTGAAAGCCATGATCAAAGAAAGAACCTATAAATCACCCTTCAAGAAATTCTCAAGGAAAATTGCCCTGATGTTTTAGATCCAGAGGGCAAAATAGAGGTTGAAAGAATCCACACCATCACCTCCTGAAAAAGATCCCAAAAAGAAAACTCCCAGGAATATTATAGCCAGGTTCCAGAATCCCCAGATCAAGGAGAAAATACTACAAGCAGCCAGGAAGAAACAATTTCAATATTGTGGAAACACAATCAGAATAGCCAGGACCTGGCAGCTTCTACACTGAGGGATCGAAGGGCATGGAATATGATATTCCAGAGGGCAAAAGAACTGGGAATGAACCCAAGGGTCACCTACCCAGCAAAACTGAGTATTTTGTTTCAGGGGAAAATATGGTCATTCAGTGGAATAGAGGACTTTCAAGCATTCTTGAGGAAAAAACCAGAGTTGAATAGAAAATTTGACATCCAGACACAAGAAGTAAGAGATGACTGAGAAGGTAATCAGGGAAAAGAAATCAAAAGGAACTTATCAAAGTTGAACTATTTACATTCCTATATGGAAAAGCAATAACTGTGACTGATGATATCTTTCTCACTATGAAAATAATGGAAGGGGTGTGGTCATATGAATACATATGTGAATGTGTGTGTATATGGTTACAGTTATATATGGATAGAGGGCATAGGTTGAATTTGTTGGGAAGGGAGAATACTCAAGGGATGAAATTATGAGGTGAGAGGAAAGTGGCAAGAGGAGATGGGGAGAGACAGGGTAGGGTAAACTATCTCATGTAGAAGAAGCAAGGGGAAGTGGTTGCAAGGGAGGGGGAGAATAGGAAGGCAAAAAAGGCAAAACCACATTCTCATTGAATTTGGTTCAAGAAGAAAATGACATACATACTAAATGGGATATCTCAACCTGCAGCAGAATAGGGGGAAGGGGGATGAGAGGAGGGATGATGAATGGGAGGGCATCCTTGGGGGAAGGGGAGGTTGGAAATACCCACTATAGAAGAGGGTCAGGATCATGTAGGGAATGGACCAGGTGGGGGGTGGGATGAGTGGGAGGGAATTATAAGCAGCCTTGTACAATATATCTACTATGATGATGTTTTGCATAGCTAGACCTGTACAACATATACTGAATTACTTATCTCCCCAGAGGGAATGGGTGACAAGGGAGGAAGGAAATGGATCTGAAATTCGAGGTCTTAACATTAAATGTTTCAAATATATATAAATACTATTATTAATATTCTTTTGCTTGTAATTGGGAGATAAGATGTGCAGGCATTGGGACACAAAGATTCACCTTCCTCTAATGGAAAAGTCGAAGGGCATATGGGAGAAGGTATGGGAGAGAGCAGATTGGAGGAAGCGATATCTTGTGGGACTACTAATCTGGGAGGTTGGGTAGGGGAATAACGGGGGGGAAATGATTGTAACTCAAAATCTGGCGGAAATGAATGATGTAAAACAGAAGTTAATAAAGCAGTTGTTTAAAAACAAAAAGAAATACCACACATAAGCATATACATATATGTTATTCCCCTTCCGCAATCCATGATCTAATTAATTGGCCACCTTTGCTGCTCCTTACACACTTCGCTCTGTTTCCCATCACTGTGCCATTCTACCCGCCACTTTATAAAGAATCCTCTACTTCCTTTTCAAGACTCAGCTTAAGTGTTATCTTCTATACAAGGGGTTTCCTAAGTCCTCTAATCGCAACTATATTTCCTGCCTAAACTGACTTGAATTTATTATATATGTGTGTATGTCACTTGCGTGCGCGCGCGTGCACACACACACACACACACACACACACACACACAGGTTGTCTCCCACAACAGAATGTAAGCTCCCTGATGTTGATTGATACCCATAATTAACTAGAATTAACCCTCCTTTTAATCCCGATTTCCACTCCTCAGGTTTTGGTATTCTTAGCATGTGCTCAAAAACATATTCAGGAAGCAAGCAAAATTAGCCCTGGCAACAAAGTCTCCTTCACATGAGACATGAAAGTTGGCCACCTGTCTCTTTCTAAGATATCAGTAACCCAACAGGTTATTCTGACATATCACATCAAGGAACTCCTACTGTGATCTCTGGGGGTCCATCTGGTGTTAAGGCGATTCCTGTAGGAAGTTGTTCCTGCCACCATGTTGGGAACGATAAGAATCTATCCTGAACTCCTGCTGAGCTGGCACCAGGGTTTCTCACCACTAGAGGGGTGACTAGATGCATGGAGGTTGCAGGGGTAACTTCACAAAACTTTTTGGAGCAGTTTTAGACAGTGTACAAAGGGTCTTCTTTCCTCCCCTACAATTAGGACACCATCTAGGAGAGGGCAATGGATACTAAAGAAGATACTTCCTTTAAAGAGAGGGACAGTCCTAGTATCTAAATAATATCTATAACTATGTAGAGGAGCACTGCTTATCAGAGAAATGTAAGATTCAGTATCATGTGTCTTAAAATCCTGCAATGCTTTACTATTGCAAAATGTACTTGGAATATCACATGAGAAAAAAGACACTTCTTTAGTTCTCCTACAGCTCTGTTCTAAAGCTGAGGTGACCAAAGTAGAAAGAATATGATACTATTAGAGGAAGAAATGAGTAGCTAAGTAATCAACCAGTCTGGGTATGATAAGCAGACAGAACACAGGGACATAAAAGGCCTTGTGATGGCAGAAGAATAAGATGGAATCTTTCAAGGCTAGTCCACTGTCTTGACATAGCTCATACATCCTGAATACTCAGAGAAGACACTCTTGACCTCCAAATTATGTTGTGTTTAACTGAGTTGAAATACTCTACATGATATGAATTTGTCCTCAATTGAAGACAAATACCCCGCACCCCACAAAAATCAGGACTTTTCATAAACAGTAAGCAAGGTGGACTCTTGGTATTAGTTAGTGCCCACTTAAAGCATGCATGCCTAGACCCAACAGCATAGTCACCTCATTCTGAACAAGTTCTTAGTCACTAGCAGGCCTTGATTCTAAGAAGTTGGACAGACTTGATAGATATGTATAAGCTAATATTCATCTCTCTAAGAGATATCTATGTACCATAAACTCTAGAAGTACACAGAAGACAGTATGGATATGAAACAAGTATATGTGACTTTTAAAACTACTTCAAGAACCAACTTTTCCATAACTCCAGAAAAGCCTTAGCAGTTTGAGGTCAATGCTTTTGAGATGTCATTTTTTAAAAAAACTGATATAGTATCACAGGGAAAGAATAAGAATTAAACCTGTAAGTTCATTGGTATATGGAATTCCCAGGTGAGGAAATGCCCTCTACTACTAAAGTTTGGCACCTGCTCTGCAAATTGCTGTAGCTATAAAGAATTGCTTCATTCTCTGGAAGGTTAAATGATTTGCCCAGAGTCATAGCCAGTATCCATCAGGGACAGAGTTTTAATTCAGCTCTTTCCTGGCTTTGAAGCCCATGTCACCATATAATTTCTCAGCAACACAATATGAGCATAATGATGTAGTGGTGACGTAATGTTCCGCAGTGTACCTCATTTATGAATAGATTGAGTGAATATAATAAAGGATCTGCAATTCACACTATTTAAGGATGACAAACCCTTTCATCCATTGCATGAATTTTTCCTTTGGTATACATGACAGATAGTTATCCATTTTCTATTTGCCTACTTCCATAGTCAAGGAACTTTTGATTTCATAAAGCAATGTATTCTATGCTACAGGATGCAGTGGATAGCGTGATTTGCATTTGGGAAGACTCATATTCTTGAGCTCAAATGTGGTCTCAGACACTTACTAGCTGTAGGATCCTGGGCAAATCATTTAACCCTGTTTGCCTCAGTTTCCTCATTTGTAAAATGAAGAGAAAGAGATGGCAAACCTCTCTAGTATCTTTGTCAAGAAAACTCCTAAATAGGTTCACGAAGAGTCAGACACAACTGTAACAACTAAACAACAAAACTTTATTTTTGGATGTCTTTAATACAGAGTTCCTCTTGAAGCTGAAGTTTGCTGCTTAGAAACTTCTACTAACAGACTCTAATTCTACCTTTTGGGGTGACTTAGAATGTATGCTTCCTTTTTAAGAGGGTGGACTAAGAGGCATGGCCATCCTTTGATCTGTCTGGAGCAACATGTTGAGGAACGGTACCAGCTGGCACCATGCAGTCAGATGATGTTATCTGGGACCTGCTTGGACACAAGCAGTCCTGTTCTTACAAAATGAAAATCAAGGCTCAGAACTTTTGTTAAAATGTATATAACCTGACCGGATTATGCAACCGTTCTTCCTGCCCGTTAGCAAGCAGCCAGTGTGCTACCATCAAAGAAGAGAAAGGTCAGTGCTGCTTATACATGAAGAGGATAGAACAAGCAGCTTTCCCTAGGTACATATGGGAGTGGGTCTGACTCAGTAAGAATTATGAGAAAAGCTCTGGAGCAAATAGATGAAAATCTTATTTATTGGCCTCACTTCCTTTGGCACAAATATAAACAGCGGTTCATCAAGATCACCTAGTACCTTATTTGAATCCATAAACTTGCTTTAAAGTGACAGAGGAAACGTGTTCCCTTGAGCAAAAAGCTGGAAAGACATGAAAAAAGACTAGAAGAAAAAGTATTAATAGCTGCTTAGCTAGATAATGCAATGGAAAAGGAATTATTGGAGAGGCTAAAACAAGATACGTATGGTGACACCTACAACTTCCCTATTCATGTCTTTGACAAGGCTTTGGAACATCAGGAGGTTGAAAGCAACATCTCAGATACTAAAGAGAAAGAAAAGGAAGAGGAAGATGATGATAATGACTTGAACAAAAGGGAATTTGTGGCAGATGATGAGGTGGAAGAGTTAGTGACATAAGTGATTTTGAGGATATGGACCAATTAGAAGATACCACTGAAGATGAGGAGGAGAAATCCAGCAAAGAAGATGAAAAAGCTGTTATTGCCAAACACAAAGGCAAAGCCCCATTGAAAAGTCCTGTGAAGAGAAAATGAGCTTATGTGGAAACAGGGTATGAGCCCGAGACAGAACCAGTGACCATACCCCAGATTGCTTGGTTGTCTTCAGGCATTTTATAAATAGACAAATAGTAGGTATTCTCATTTTTTTCTCCTCATTGCCCTTTTGAGCCTCCTTTGCCATTTGAGTTACTCTATTTTTTAAGATGTTATGTTCCTCAGTCAGGCTGTTGACCCTCATTTCATACTTTTCCTGCACCCTTCTCATTTCTCTTCCCAATTTTTCCTCCACTTCTCTTATTTGGTTTTTTAAATCCTTCTTAAGGTCCTCTATGGCCTGTAACCCACTCAAATTTTCATTTGGGGCTTTTGGTGCAGGATTTCTTACCTCACAGCCATCCTCCTGTTCCATGCTTTGATCCTCTTTGCCCCCAAAATAGGAGTCTAATGTTGCATTTTTCTGTTTATTTTGTTTCCTTTGTCTAGGCATGTTGCCACTTAATTACTTGACTTTTGGGCTTGTTGCCACAGTAGGACTCTGCCACCAGAAAGGGGAGCTTCATCCCAAGTGTTGGGGTCTTCTCAACTTCCGGAGGTATTAGTTGGGTAGCCTCTGTGAAGCCTCCACACGTTCTAGCAAGCTGGACACACACCCCAAGACCTCTACCCCAGACCGCAATCCAGATCCAGGGAGGTTAAAGCAAGAGCAATTACCCCCCAAGACTGATATCTGGATCTCCCTACAGTCTGCAGGCCAGGAGCTGAAGCTGCAAAATGGTGGCTGTGCCATGGCTCCTCAGCCTCTTCTCACCCCCAGGGGAAGAAGCCGATACATTCCCAAATACTGGTCCCAAAGTCCATAGGGCACTAACCTCTCACTTTGTCCTAGGCATATCTGTGTTGATAATTCTGGAATCTCCACAGCTGCTGGTGTTCTGGGGTCCCTCCAGCTGGCTGCTGGCCCAGCCGCCCTGGGGCTAAAACCACGACTCACCCAGGCCTGGGCTCCACTCCCAGTGCTCTACACAGGGCTGCCGGGCTGTCCTCAGTAGGAGGTTAGCTTCTCTGTGTCATTCTGTGGGTGCTGGAGCTCCAGAAGTTGTCCAGAGTCCCCTTTTACATGATTTTGAAGTGGTGTGGGCTGGGCTGGAGTGCTGTGGAAGTGCTGTTTCTACTCTGCCATCTTCGCTCCACCCCTCATTTTTTTATCTTTTAAAAGATCCTTGCTCTCCCATTTTGTGTTTAAACACACTTTGTCATCCAAATACTCATACTTATTCTTCTTTGTGAAGGCATGGAGAAAACCCTAAATTTTGTTCAGGATTTTTATGGGAGAGGCAGATGTATTAAAATAGCAGTTGGTCTGGAAAAGGCTCACAGATTGGGGTTAGGCTTGTGGACAGAAACATTCCAGTAACCTTGGAATAGCATATTGTCATTTCCCACTTGGAAAAAAAAAAAAGAGGCTGGACTAAGAAATATCTGATGACAACTATCATGTATTCAATTGCAGAAAGTCTAATTCTGATGTCTCATTGTAAGTAGAAGGTAATCCAGTGTTCACAAAGACCATTTCAGTGGAGCACAACTGCTGGCAAGTTCTATCAAGTTAAAAAGATTTTGAGTAGGGATTTGTCTATTGTTCAAAGAACAGTCTAGTTAAATAAGAACTCATCGCCAGAAGACTGGTCAATTGTTTTTTTTTCTTCTTTTTTTTGCAATAATAACCCCCCAAAAAAACAGCCTTGTGTCTCTGCATTATATAGAGGTCTGTTTACTTCCATGTGGATAATAGCAGCTAGAAAAGGGGCACAAGGTGCTAGAAATCATGAAGGTTTTAGACCATCTACAAACATTAATTTAAATGTTGCTATTCTTTAAATGATTTCTATCCAATGACCAAGGAGTTGGCACACTGAAAGAAAAACTAAACTACCACCCTGCTGACACTTTCACTATCAATAAAACCAGAAGCTACAAAGAAATTTTAAAATGCTGTGAAGAATTTGACAGGGTTCTCCACACTATGACAAGGATATACCTTAATAATCAGCAGCTTCATTTCAAAGCCTCTGATTTTGTTTCTACTATTATATTGAGTATCAATGGAGCTCTCAGAATGCCCATTACATAACTGGACCAACTCCTTTTCCAGTTACATTTGTACTTCATTCTGTTTTTTATGCTAATTCTAGCAAAATCACTGACATAGCCAACTTTCATCCACCATACATCTTTCCATTACTCTTTGAGTCACCTGCCATTTTGATTCTTCCAAGATCATGGTAGTGTATGATTCTTCACATATACATCACCAAAACAAGAGTAGTATTGAATCTCAGAATTATTTACCCAGGGACAGCTAGGTAGTGCAGTGGATAGAGTACTGAACTTGGAATCAAGACGGCCCAACTTTAAATTAGGCCTTAGACACTAGTTCTATGACTCTGGGCAGGTCACTTAACTTGTCTGCCTTAATTTCCTAACCTGTAAACTGGGGAATAATAATGGTGCTACTTTTTATGGTTATTATTGAAGTTAAATGAGATATTTGTAAAGTGCTTTATAAACATTAAAGAACTATGTAAATGCTTGTTATTATTAAGGGGGACTTTCACAGCAATAAATGGCTTAGGATCATTGAAAGCGATATATAATTTCCAAATATTATCTTTCTTTCACAATTCTGGGTTAAATGTATTGTACACATGTGGTGGAGCATATTTTTCAACATATTTTTTTTTTCTAGCCTCTCCCTCTTAGCTGGCTAAAATGCAGATCTAACTTATCATCTATTGAATAAACTTTGGTATTCTTTGCTCTCAGTTTTAAAACAGTTGGCTTTAAGATGTATTTCTATATCTTTAGAAAACGAAATTAAATTGCTTTGTTTGTGAGTAGCTCACATTTTTCCAATTTACCCCCATAAGCCAATAGCCTTTAATAAAAAGAATAAGTTCCTAGTCCATGAATAAAAATAGGACTTAACTCAGGAATAATTAGTTGAGTTCCTATACTTCTCTCAATATTCCTCAAACATCAAGTCCAAGATGATAAATTTCCATTTCACCCTTCCCCTCTTCCTGTCCTTTTGGAAGAGATTCACTGGGAAGTTTATGTTATTTGAATTCCAGTGATCATCTTTTTAAAAATCCACATTTGACCATCCTAGTAAAGCAATGACAACATTCATACAATAAGCATTTACTAGGCACTGTGCTATAGTATATTATATTTACACCAATTATTTCATAATAGTATCATCTTTAGTTTCATCTAATCTGTTTGAGAAAAGAAAATCAAATTTACAAAGGTTTGGTAACCTCTCCATTATATCACCTTGAATCATGGGAACAGAAACAAAGTCTATTGATTCTTAGGTCAGACCTTCCATCCCTGGAAGGGGAATGCTGCTTTGCAATATACAAAAATCCTATTTTCACTTTATTTATTAATACAATTACTAATAATGAAAATCTGTTTTTCTTTTTTTAATGCAAATCTGTTGAGTAGAAGTGCAAGTATAAATTAAAAAAAAAACAATTTCTTTTACTTCTTAATGTAAATATGAATTATCAAGAAGTAGTAATGGTAGCTGAATGCAACAGAACTTAGTCCAATTAGAGAGATGTGTTCTCTTTCTTTTTTTTTTTTAAGCAATTGGGGTTAAGTAACTTGCTCAAGGTTACACGGCTAGTCATTATTTGTGTGTGGGTGCTCATTTTCTGAGGCTGGATTCGATCTCGGGTCATCCCAACTCCGAGGCTGGCACTCTTACTCACTGCGCCACCTAGCCGCCCCAACATGTTCTCTTTCTACTTCATGTGCTTTCAAAATTATATTTCTTAAGAGAAGAATTCCTAAGCTACAGAATTTTACTTCTTTGTACATTTTAAATCATTAAAAACATTTCAGGACTTTATCTTTGCCCTGAGTCTTCTTTCAACTCAGTCTATTAAAGTTCAGGTTCCACTGGCCCAGTAGAAAAGGGAAAAAATAAACAAGCCAATATTCTCCTTCCTGAAAGCAAACTATTAACCAACTGCTCTCTGGTCCTTAAAAGGATATTTTCCTGGGGCGGCTAGGTGGTGCAGTGAATAGAGCACTGGCCCTGCAGTCAAGAGGACCTGAGTTCAAATCTGGCCTCAGACACAACACAAAACTAGCCGTGTGGCCTTGGGCAAGTCACAACCCCAATTGCCCTTCCCTACCCCCTTCAAAAAGGAAAAAAAAGGATATTTTCCTCAGGTATATTTAATTAAAGAAATCCTGGCAAATTTCCAGTTTATGATTCAAAGCTTAAGAAATGGAACCACTCTTAGAAAATGGTCATGGGTTGGAGCATCTACCTCTGGTTTAACAAGAGAAAATGTTCTATGCATTCAGGTAGACTGAGGTAAAGGGTAATGGAGAGGGGGGAACACAGGAAAAAACAGCATCAAGGTACTCTTAAGTTTTAACACCTATAAGTGCCAACAGATGTGATCAATTCATTGAAGCATGTGCCCCTGATTTGGCATTGCTTTCCATTGGGAAGTTCTTTCAGAAAAAGTATCACATTGTATGAGATACCCTTCTCAACCAATATATGGTTGGCACCTATGCTGAGTTGAAACTGGCACATCATATTGTAAGTGGGAACGATGCCACCCCAACAGATGGCCATAACTGTATAAATGCCAAAGAAACACAATGAGCATCAGATTCCTGTTCAAAAAGTTGGAACAGTCCAAGTAGTGCTTCTAAGCCTACAGTGAAGGGAATTGGATATTGCTGTTCTCATTCATTGCAGGATCATTTGGGGAAATGCAAGCAATACTGCAACCCAAAGCAATTTGCAGAGTGAAGACAATGTCCATGTGAATACCAGTACCAGAAAATTCATGACAATAAAGGACAAAAATCTAAAGATATTTTCCTAAAAATCTAAAAACTACACATACATGTTTTGCTTTTAAGAGCTTCAAGATCAAAAGAAATAGATAATTAACCAAGAAAGGGAAATGGGGGGAGTAATATATCAGGAGGGAGAGTTGATATACCTTAGCTTATTCTATATTAATAGTGTGTATGAATGTTGCTGTGTTCAGAATGGATTTTAAGGACTTTCTAAGGGAATATTTGTTATCTTATCTTTAAAAAAAAAAAAACCTAAATGACGCCATGATTTAGATGTGCTGGAAAAAGCAAAAGGTTAAAAAGAAGAAAAAATGTTCCTCGGTCATAAAGAATTTCTCTTCTCCTGAGGTAAATACTTGTCTCCCACAATACCTGAGAATATTCATACTTACCTCTAGATAAAACCAGGTCATGTCTCAAATGCCCAGTAAGTAGAAGTTTTTGACTGCTTAGAAAAGAAATTGGATAATGGATTTGGTCGATTTGACAGTCCAAACATGGAACCATTACATAGAAATGTGTAAATGTCTCTATGTGAAAAATGAGATTTCAGGACAAATGCAAATACTGAGATGATATTTCATCTAAGCCAATAAAACCTTTTTTCCTTGGGGAAGGGATTTGAAAATTGTATTGAATATACTTTTTGAACTTCATTTTCTTAAATTTTCTTTTACAATGAATTAAGCTTTCTTCTTTACAGGTTATACGGAGGAAAGGTAAGCTTCCTTTGTAAAATACATCCTTTTCATAAAATCCTGTTGTGAAGGATCTTGCCTGCAGACATCCCATTTAAGCACCCACAAAAAGGGCAGGGCCCCAGAAATGTTATTTCGCTAGATTTTCATTTGATAAAATGCCAGGATTCCAGAGGTATAACACAAAATTTCTTGATAATAAATCCAGCCAGTTTAAAGTGATACAGAAACTTGCAATATAGCCATCTCCTCTTTTTCTTCAAAGGAATTTAATGAAGTTACCAAAAAGGAATTTATTCTCTAGAACAGCTTTAAAAAACTTTTTATTAGTTTAAATGATCTTCAGATAATTCATTCCTCCTCTATAAAACTCTATTCCCTCTATATTTCAAGCTTGTCTATAGCTAATATTGGTTCTTTCCCTTAATTTATACTTCAATCTAATAAGTATGAACAGCAGGTCATTTATTATGGGTACCCAATAAACACTAAGCATCATCTAGTATTTATATTCACCGGTCTCCTTTCCATCATGAATACTAAGCAGCCTTGTATAAGGGCACCATTCTGAACACCTTGTGGCAAACCACAGCTACTGTCCAGCATGTTGCTGTGGGAGAACATGCTATCACCCACCATAGGGATTCTAGGCATGGTGCCCACTGCTCAGCCAATAAAGTAGTTTTTAAATATCTTTAGTCTATGAAACAAAAAGCCAGTTAAAAAAAAAACTCATGAAATTATTTTGAAAATTTATGAATTAACTCCAAGAACTTTAAATGGAAAATCTGTATAGATGAATTTGCAAAAAGAATTTAGATGCAACACTGCTGTGATGGAAATAGGTAAAGACAAATCACTTGACTTTGATCAATATGGCCCCAGAAGAAGATCAAACAGAAATATAACAGAAACTGGAAGTACAGGGACCACTACAGCAAACTCTGTAGGAATATACAATAGAAGAAGGACTCAGTCATATGTTTAACATTTAGGGAGCTGTTGAATACTACCATGAAGATTAGAGATTATTCCAATAGCTCAATGTTTAGAACCCTACAGTTAATTCTGTACTAGAAAATTTATTAACTAAAAAAGGATTATTAAAAAGTAAAAGTTGTCTAAAACCTAGAAGCTTCATTGAAGGGAATGTTGCAGCTCTAGTCAGGCTACATGTATAGCTTTAAAAGTAGTATGTGGTCTGAAAATAATAAGTCCAAAATGGCAATAGCAATGGAAACCAAATTAATAACCACTCTTCACTCCCATGTAGCATCAGGTACCCACATTTTAAACACCTTTTCAACTCTAAAGCAAAAGCATTATGACACTGAGCTTAAAATTCAGAACTTTCCTGGCACATGAGCAGAGTTAAAGGATACCCATTGTGCCTTCAGAAAATAAACCTAAAATTCTAGTAACCACAAGTCCTGATGAATAAATCTCTTCAGGAATGTAGAACCCCTGGAGCATCCTAAGGCTTTATATTTTCCAAGGAGAGCAGTGTTAATAGCTGCAAGAGACCTGAAACTAACTGTGCAACAATGCCAAACACTGGTTTTTAGTTTAAAATTTTCTTTTCCCAGAAAGTATCTAGGCTAGCAAAGAGGTTATTCAATTCCAAGGAATATGAGTTGAATTGTAAAATGTTAATGGCTTCTCCTCGAGAGTATTAGTGTTAAGAATCCCAGACCCCATCTAGAAGCTCATAATCTCCCCTTCCTCCCAAGTCATATTATGCAGAACTGTCCTTCTGTTCTGAGGAATGTCTAATCAGATTAACAAATCTTTATGAAAAGAAAAAGATTGAGAAAATAGTAGTGCAAATAGATTTAAAAGAAAAATTATATAAATGATAAATATTCATACTTAAAAATGAAAGAATCTTTACCTTGCTACTTAGTTTCCAAAATAGAATTTATCAAAGAACCACATTGTTTCTCAGACTATTTTAAAGTGTCAGCTAACATGATCTAACCAAAATGTTAAATCTCTATTTATTGCTTTCTATTAATTAAAAAGTCCTTATATATTCTCTTTGACATAGAATTAGATGATCTGATAATTACTTTAGAAAGCATATAATTTAAAATTAATAAAACATTTCATTGAGCTACAATTATTCCAGAGAAAAGACAGCAGATCGAATTATTGATTTTCTCTAAGACAAATGTGACTACTGGTAAACCTTTCATCTCATGTGACTGTGTTATGTGTTTAATTCACAACTCAAGAATACAAAGTACTAATATTTGACATTTAACAGAAAAGAGTAGTGGAGAGTTTGCCCATCATTATCAGTGATTCATAAACACAATGTGCCACTGGATTACTCATGTAATTAGCTGGTCTCCTTTAAAGTGATGCCTCATAATCCCAGTAGGGGTAAAATTGGTCATAAAAAAGTTATTGTAATCAGTGGTTTGAGTTATGAAACCTTTGTGAGGGGCAAAGATTCAAGGCTTCTAGTGTCAACCATCACAATGGGTAAAAATTTGGGGAAACCATGGGTGAATTTTTGGGAGAAGACAATAGAGGAGTATCACCCTTTAGCACCCTTTAGCAATACCTCATTGAAGAATATGAAAACACAGTTTATTTTGATTTAACAAATAGTGACTAAAGTCTCTTAACCCTTAGTTGCTTGAACTTACTTTCTTCCTTGGGAACTGAGATAAAACAGTTAGGAGGAGATCCATGAACACAAGAAAGAATAAAAACAAGATAATCTCATCTCTTTTCCCCATATTTATGTTCCAAAGAAATAAATTATTTGATGAAGATCAGTTTTAAAACTATACAAATATCAGACTCATTCTGGGGCATGAGAAAAGTTAGGGATGGAACTAACAAAACTGGATAAAATCAGTGTTTCATCAGACCTCTTTTACCGTAGTATCCATAGGAAGGGGAGACATGATTTGACCTGAATTCTATCAGACTGTATGTAAAAATGTGATCATCTTTTAAGAAACATAAACAATTCCAATGCGAATTTCCATGTTCTTAATCAGTCATTTGAATCTGGAAAGCTCTGGTAACAGTTTTAATAGGAAAATCTTCTTTTATATGCATTGACATGACATTTATAGAATACATCAGGCTTAGATATCCAAATTCATGATTACAGAGATACTATAATTATTTTTTTGTATTTCTCCCCAGGAGTTTTTAGTAATAAAAACATTCACAAAGTTTTCTTTTTACAATATTATTAGAAAATACAATTTTTGGGGTGGCTAGGTGGCACAGTGAACAGAGCACTGGCCCTGGAGTCAGGAGGACCTGAGTTCAAATCTGGCCTCAGATATTTAACACAAAAGCTAGCCGTGTGACCTTGGGCAAGTCACTTAACCCCAATTGCCCCCCCCCCAAAAAAAAACCAAACAAACAAAAAAAGAAAATAGAATTTATTTTTTTTTTTGCTTTTTGGAGGGGGGCAATTGGGGTTAAATAACTTGCCCAAGGTCACACGGCTAGGTTTTTTTTTTTGTTTGTGTGTGCGTTAAGTGTCTGAGGCCAGATCCGAACTCAGGTCCTTCTGACTCCAGGGCTGACGCTCTACGCACCGCGCCACCTAGCCGCCCCGGAAAATACAATTTTTTAAAAATTAACTGATTTAACAATGGTACCAAAAATATTTAACTGAAGAGTATACATCGTTCTATGGATCTATTCACAATATAATTTCATATAGTTGTTAAGTTCCAATTTCACAATTAGAAGGGATCTCATAGGCCATGTAGAGTTCAGTCCCTACCTGAGAAAGAATTCTCTCTACAACAAACCTTAAAAATTGTTATCCTGCCTCTACATGAATACTTTCAGGAAGAGAGGGACAGAGAAAAAACAGACTAAATATTGAAAGAGAAGCTAAGGGAGTTGGACTTAAAAGCATGTTGCATAACAGCAAGGTTAGGTAAATTCAGAATTGGCTGACTAAATAGACCCAAAGAAAGATGAATAATGGGTCCATGTTAACATGGAGTGAAGTCTCTAGTGGAGCATGACAGGGCTCTGTTCTCGACCCAGGTTTGTTCATTATTTTTATCAGTGGCTTCTTAGAATAAGGCATAAATGGCACATCCAATTTGCAGACATGAATCTGGAATTATGGTTGATAGATGAATGTGACCAAAAAGGCTGGCAAGAATGGTGGGCTAAGGCAAAGCTGATGAGATTGAGTAAGGAAAAAAACCCTGCATCGGATTAAAAAAGTAAACTGTATAAATAAAATAACTAGGGAAGACGTCATTAGAAAGCAATTTATAGGAAAAAAAACTTACAGGTTAGTTGATTCCAACTTTACCATGAGTCAGAAATGTGATATGGCAGTCAAATAATGCAAACTTATGCTACCTTAGTAGAAGTACATTCACCACAGGAGGACAAGTCACTTCTGCTGCAGTACACCTTGTCATACAACATCTCTGGTACCATGTCCAATTATAGGTGCCGCATTTTAGAAGGAAGGTTGACAAAATGAAAGGTACCCAGAAGAGGGTGATGAGGATAATGAAAGAACTTGAAACCACGTCATAACAGTATCTGCAGAAGGAACTATGGACATTTAGCCTGGAAAGGGGAATACTTCAGAAGGACTTGACAACTACCTACAAATATCTGAAGGTTTATCGTATGGAAGAGAAATTCAATTTGTTCTGCTTGACCCCACAGGGCTAAACAAGAACAAAAGGTAGAATTTATGGAGAAGAAAATTTCAGCTTAATAAAAAAAAAATCTAACAATTAGAGCTGTCTAAACATGAAATAAGCCTGCCTCACTAAGCAGCAAGTTCCTCATCACTACAGGTCTTCAAGCAAAAGTCGGCTAATCATTTGTAGATGTGATTCATGCTTTGGGTTGGAACTATTACAAATGATGTCTGAAGTCCCTTCCAATCATGAAGTTCTATTAGAGCAGCCTTTCCCATATTGCTCCTAAAATTGCGTATTTTCTAGACTTTAAAAAGTCTATGAGGTATGTATATCAAACAAACTTTAATTTAACTAAATAAAAATTTACCTATGACATTAAAATAAAAAAAAGTTAAACAATGCTTACTTTCTCTAAATGCTTGACAGTAGCCAAGAAAAGATAACAAGAAGAAGAGGGCACCCAGGAGGTCAGCTCTGCCAACGATACCAGCAACCTTAAAAAAAGAGAAAAAAATTTTCATAAAAATACACATTTAAAAGACTAATCTTAGGAAACTCATAAATATAATTACTTAGAAACATGAAGCAAAAACTATAGCAGGGCTGTTCTGATAAATTGTTTCATCTTATGGTAGTCCCTTACAATTATTTGGAGTTTCAACTTTTAGTGATAAGATTTGATTTATTTACTTTCAGAAGAAAATGGGCTTTCCATGAACCTAATGAAAATACTTTGAAGTGTTTAAATATTGAGGAAGCCAATTTATCTAGCATTTACCAAAAGAATGCTCTGGAAACTGGCACTATTGATATCCTCTAACATAAATCTCGAATAAGAAAAGTTCATGGTAAATGACAGATATTTCAAAAATAAAATTTAATGAGAAAAATAAACCGTGAGAAATAGAATGAAGAATTATGAGGTGATTATAAAGCTTTCCTGAAAGAAGTCATAGAGAGATAATGATAGAAATACAAATCTGATTTTGCCTCTAAATTACTTAAGTAGAAGAATAAAACTTGGAGTAGTTTTTGCTCCTCAGATCAAAGCCACTTAAGGAGTTGAAAGTAGAAACTTTCAGAAGTGTTTGGTAAATACTAGGCAAAGAAATAAAAACCTCATGTCTTCTACTCCAACACTCCCCCAGGCATTTTATTATCCAATGGACTTTATTCTTAGCCAAACTACTTGGGCTAAATGATCCGGAAGAAATTTTATACGTGTACAAGGATGCCACAAAACACTCTTTCACCCAATATAGTTGCATAATATTATTATCATAGTACACTCTTCCCACCCACCATGGTCTCATTCTTTTCACATTCTTTCTCATTTCTCACACCTCCCAGAATGTTGCAAAGGTGCCACTGTAACGAGATTTACTGGTCACCCACTTACAACACTGTATATACAGAACTACTCTCTGTAACAGCACCAAAAATTGTGTTTTCATGAAGCCAATTCATGATATTAAGGCAGGACATGTTTGCATTTCCACCACGGGCTCCCTAAAATAGATTATCTAATTAGTCCTTTCCAAATGACCCATGATAATTCATGACATAGTCTATTTGGAAGTACAAGTTTTAGTTCAATGAGATCCTTGATTAATTGGTATACTCTATTTTCCCAATATTTCAAATAACAAAGCTTTCATTGACATCAGATCTTGACTTTTTAATCAATGGGGATAGTAAAATTAAGATTAATTCAATTTTTTCACAAGACTAAAACATAAGATATGATGCACTGTAGAGAGGTTAGGAACTAGACAATAAAATTAAAGTTGCACAGAAAATGAAGAAAATGTCCACAACTATTACATATTCATATCAGCTTTGAAAATCAATCCTTAAAACAGTCCTTTAAAGGTAGTATTTATATCTGAGCCTATTTAAGCATAACATAAATACTTTAGATGGAAATTCTTGAAGGGCAATATATGTGCCTCAATTTGCACCATCTAATTTGATAAGAAACATAAAAACCTAGAATGTAATGGAGAAAGGAAAGGGTTAATAGAGTAAAATTAGGTATGAACTGCTCCCCTTCCCCCAATACTATTACTTTGAATGAAAGAACACATACGCAAAGTGATCAAGCCTTGTCCAAGCTAAAGGTGGATGCATAATTTTTACTTGGTAGGCAGATCCAGACACTAAAGCTGATCTTTTTTCAGGGAAAATATTTGCAAAATGTTATCCCTTATCCTCTGAGCAAGATAATATTTCACTATGATTTGAAATGCACTGTGGATTGGAAGAGCACAGAAACTCTGAAAAAGATCTGTAGGATCTGCTACTTTCTGTTATGCTTGACTACTGCTAACTCTTGATCTCTGTAGTGTAGCAGTGGGTTCTACCCCAGAAAACAGAATGAACCCCTATTGAGAATAGAATGTTTCAGTCTTTCTTCGTCTTTGTAGTATTTCCAGTGCTCAGGATGTAGTAGGGACTTTAATAGATGTTTGTTGATTGATTGATGCTGGAAAGCTTAGTTAATCTCCACAGTGAGGTTTGGGGGAACAGGACAGCAGGGTCTCAGGTGAGCAGCTCCAAATATGATCTCCTGGGCTTTATAGCAATAGACTGTGGCAGAAATGGCTGAGCCCCTCAAGAATCTCCTTCCCCTCCTCTTCCTTGACCTTCCTTTTCCCTTCTTCCTACTAGTTCCATCATTGTAATTCCTTTCACTTTGGCACATACTTGAAAGATCCATGATTTCATTTCATGGAGCACTGCTATTAATAGAAATCACAGCTATTAAATACTTTAGTAAGGGGTCTTTATGAATTGCTGTGGCTGAAAAAATCCATGACCTCTCCCCATTTAACTAGGCTGATCTTGAGACAGAGAACATACAGTCTATCATTAGTCCCCTACTTGAAGTTATTTCAGTTCAGTTATATCTGCTAGAGGTTGTGCTCTGCTGGCAAAGACTTGAGACCACAAGGTCACCCCCACACAAGGATGACCCATCAGAGCTGGATAATTGGGAAATTATAAAAATAAGACTTGTATGCCAATTGAATATTTTTAAAAGTAACTAACTTCATTTATTTTACCAGTAGGAGTTTATGATAAGAGTAGATCAGTAAAACTTTCAACAGGCTTAGAGACATATCATTCATTGAAAACTCTTCTTTGTGAAAACATTTTTAGTCTTAATATACCAACTTATATCAAACTGAGCAAACCCAGAATGAGCCAACCTACTCTTGTATTCCATACTAAAGATAAACAACATACGGTAAGAGGTATGATAAATATGCATCCAAATCATTCTTCTCCTCATACCAGGGCAGCTGAAGAATAATTTTTTTCTTTTCTTTTTTTTTTTCAGAGGGGGGAAGGTAGGGTAATTGGGGTTAAGTGACTTGCCCAAGGTCACTTGGCTAGTTTTTGTGTTAAGTGTCTGAGGCCAGATTTGAACTCAGGTCATCCTGACTCCAGGGCCATGCTCTATTCACTGTGCCACCTAGCTACCCCTGAAGAATAATTTTCAATCTGGGAACACTGTGTCCTAAAGCTATTAATCCATAAAAATGGTGTGACCAGTGGTTGAAGAAAATGCTGCCTAATAGAAGCTGGTCCTGGAAAAATCTTTAAGAAGCTGTCTTTCCATCTGCTTTCTTAAGTGGCCTTAATTTTGCTCATTTAAAAAAAAAATCTGATTTGAACTGGGAGTGGAGCAGGGAGATTAAAAAAAGGGAAACAAGTAGCTTTGGAGGTTGAGCATTGTTAAGTTATGGCAGCAAAACAGTTCCTTTTCATATTGCTGTTCTAAACAACCATAAATGTATCTTTCCACTTGCATTTGAACATTTTTTTAAGGCCTTCAGCGTGACAAAGACAGTGTGGGAATAAGTATTCCTTATATAATAAGATAACTGTAAAGAGTTTAGCCCAGTGCCTGGTGCATAGTAAGTGTTATATAAATGTTAGCTATTATTATTTTTATTAACAGATCATTATTGAGTAATTACTGTGTACAAGACCTTGTAGTAAGTATTATGATTGATGCTGAGGTCTTTAAGAAACCTTCCAGTCTGAACCAAGTTACATATAACCATTTCTCTCTTGTAGCTAGGATTGCCCCAATTAGCTAACAACTTTAGTATATTCCTGAGGACTGTGCAATACTTGGAGACATTGCCAATGTTTAGTAGGTCCCAAATATTATTACCAGACACACTTAACAACTGTCTGGAAAAAGCTTTCTGTCAAAAGACCAGGCTTCAAATTCTGCCTCTCACATTTAACTAGCTATGTGAACTTGGCCTGCAATGTTCTCTAACCATCCTGGTTGCCCAACTAAATTCCCTTTTAGAGCTAAAGCTTTATAATATTTCTTGGAGAACCTGTGCCCAAGACCTCTGTGTTTCAATTTTGCAGTTTAGGCAACAGAGACAAGCCATAATGAGACATATGTTGCGTATATATCTATTCATATATAGATACATACGTATATAAAAATGCAAACACATGTATATGTGGAGAAAAAAGGGGAAGGAAGGGAAAAAAGAAGGAAGGAGGAAAGAAAGAAGAAAAGAAAGAGTAAGGAAGAAGGGAATGAAGGAAGGGAGGGAAAGGAAGGAAGGAAGGAAGGAAGGAAGGAAGGAAGGAAGGAAGGAAGGAAGGAAGGAAGGAAGGAAGAAAGGAAGGAAGGAAGGAAGGAAGGAAGGAAGAATATCCTTAAGTCTAAACTTTCAAAGCAGTTTTCAGTCTGTGGGGTCCTGAATTTTTCTGAATTTTCTAATGCAAAAAAAATGAGCATAAAAAAGTGGCTTTTAAATAATAAACAGACCCCATCAGACACAGATTGCTTCTTTAATTGAATCTCATTTTTTCTATCATAGACTGTACCTCTAAAAGAAATTCTATTAAATGTTTATAAATTTATTGAAAGGTGTTAAATTCACTGTATTGTACTCAGGAAATCATTTAACTGAATATAGAAGAGGATTTTAAAAGAAGCAGAAATATTACGCTCTTTGTGCTGAGTACCATTGGTGGTAGAGAAAAGTAAAATCTCATTTGTAAAATTAAGATGCTGGAGTCAACAAGCACTAAATTTCAAGGAGAATTCAGAGGTCATTTAGCCCCCAAATATACCTGACATTGGGCCATTAGCCCAAGCGATACTTTTCAAAGATTTACACAGGATTTTCCATAATTTTTACCAAGTCATATGTGCAAATGGAAACAACTCCCATCCCCAGGTACTCTTTCCTGAATATCACTGGCTAATACAGTTAGTGCCAAATATATTTAGCAACAGTTCAGTTGAATCAGTATTATAGAAATCTCTAGAAAGCAGCACTATAAACCAATGACAGCCTGTGGCCAGTGGTCTAATGTAGACACAGGACAGCCCAGAAAGTGTTACTCAGTATATACTCAAGCATGAGCACTGGTATGCCTGTCTCCAAACAGGCTACTGCAAAACATGCCCTCACATGCTGTGGACACATGCAGCACAAAAGGGCATAGGCAAAGGCTAGAAAATATTCTCATAATAACTTTTAATTTCTTTTAAATTTTTAATAAAATAAAGTATTAAATAAAGTATAATTTATCTTAACAATAGTTTTTTTTTTAAATTTTGAGCTCCCAATTCTCCCCCTCCTACAGCCTTCCCCCATCCATTGAGAAGGCAACCAACATTATATTGATTATACAAGTGAAGTCATGTTAACACATTTCCATATTAGCCATGTTGTCAGGAAAAACACACACACACACACACACAAGAAAAACAGGAAAAACAAAGTAAATGAAAAAAGTATCCTTCAGTCTGCACTCAGATGTCACCAGTTATTTCTTTCTTTTTCTCCCTCTCCTCTGGATGTGGATAGCATTTTTTTCATGGGTTCTTTGGAATTTTCTTGGATCACTGTATTGATCAAAGTAACTAAGTCACAGTCGATCATCATAACTGCTGTTAGAGTGTAAAATGTTCTCTTTGTTCAGCTCACTTCACTTTGCATCAGTTCATATATGTCTTCTCAGGTTTTTCTGAACCCAACTTCTTCATCATTTCTTATAGTTCAATAGTATTACTTCACAATCATACACCACAACTTGTTCAGCCATTCCCCAACTTATGGGGACTCCTCAATTTCCAATTCTTTGCCACTACAAAAAGAACTGCTATAAATATTTTGTAAATATATATTTTCTTCCCTTTTTTAATCTCTCTGGGATACAAAACTAGTAGTGGTATTGCTAGGTAAAACGGTATGAATAGTTTTATGCCACTTTGGGTATAGAGTAACTTTTAATTTCAACCATTTTTTGCCCCTTTTCCTGGGGGCTGGATTTAGAATTCTAATCCTAATGCTAGCAGTATGACCTTAGGAAAACTACTTTGTTTTTTGGGACTTCAGTTTCTTCATCTGTAAAAAAAGAGGATCGAACTAGATTATGACTAAAAAACCTTCCTGTTCTGAAATTCTTTTTTTAAAGCAATTTTTTATTTCCTTTTTTTTTTTTTTTTTTGCTTTTTGGAGGGGGGAAGGGAAGGCAATTGGGGTTAAGTGACTTGCCTAAGGTCACACAGGTAGTAAGTGTTAAGTCTCTGAGGCTAGATTTGAACTCCTGATTCTAGGGCCGGTGCTCTATTCACTGCACCACGTAGCTGCCCCCATTCTGAAATTCTGATTTCAGTCATAATACCATGCCAGCAGAGATCAATAGTAAATAGTAACTGATGCTTATGGTTGCAGTTGAGTGAGTTTTTTACAGTACGTTTTTACAAAGGGTTTTCAAAAGTACAATGCCTTCCAATATCATATCACAGTCATTTCTGGGGGGAAAAAGAAACCCTTCTTTATGGAACTCTCTCTTAAAACCAAGAAAAACAATTGAGTCAAGAATTCTGGATATGATAATTGTATCTTACAACATATATAACCTCCTGCCCATACGTATTGCCATGTATCTCTAAGCCATGAGAAATGAAGTATGCTTCATAATTTGTTCTCCAGAACCAGCACTGGTTTTTCAGTTACTCCAAGCTTGGCTTTCTTTTTAGTGGGATTTTTTGTTTTGTTTTGTTTTGTTTTTCAGTTTCACTGGGTCATTGTATATAATGTTCTTTTGATCCTGCTCAGTTCACTCTGAATCTGTTCATCCAAGTTTTCTCATATTTCTGAATGTTTCATATTCATTTTCTTTCTCTGCCTCTTAGAATTCCATTGTTGTTTAATTATTCAGTTGTGCCCAACTCTTTATGACCTCATGGACCATACTGTCCATGAGGCTCGGCAAAGACACTGGAGTGGTTTGTCATTTCTTAACAAGGACAGGCACTGAGAATACCTCCAGCTGAGTGAAGCTCCCTTGGCTCTACTGCCCATAAGAATTCCTGGAGCTCCTTTGTAATCCCTGTAGTATATTTCATGCATTTAAAAACGTTATTCTGGGAAGGGGTTCATAAATTTCAGGATTGTTCTAGGGATGCAGGACACAAGGATGGTGAAGAGCTCCTTGCTCTAGGATTGCCAGCGCTCAGGGTACTTTAAAAACAAGATAGCTGGGGAGGGTTTAAATGCCTTCTGCAGTCACAAAGTAATCTATAACCTTTAGTTAAAATCTAGATACTCTCAGCTGCTCTGATGAGGTGATGGCAAATTATACTGCCAGATAACACCAGGCCCAGTTAACATTGATAGTTAACCTATTAAGGAAAACATGGAGAAAAGAGAAATGCATTCTTTCTATATGCAAGCAGAGTAATATGAATAACAGCATATTGTTGTTGTTCAGTCATGTCCAATTCTTTGTGACTTTGTTTAGCATTTTCTTGGCAAAAATACTGGCATGGTTTGCCATTAACTTCTCTAGCTCAATTTGTGCAGATGAGGAAACTGAAGCAAACAAGGTTAAGTGACTTGCCCAGGATCACATAGTTTATACATATCTAAGGTTAGATTTGAACTCAGGAATATGGATCATCCTGACTCCAGGCCTAGCACTCTATCCCACTGTGCCACCTAGCTGCCCCATAATAGCATATATAAAAATATAAAATGAAATATATAAATATTTTATAAACAAATATATATTAGATATGCCTATAGATCCATATTCCTGGATAAATGGAAGGAAGGAAGGAAGGAAGGAAGGAAGGAAGGAAGGAAGGAAGGAAGGAAGGAAGAAAAAAATATGACTTTAAACCTGAAGACCTAGGTTTGAGTCTTACTTAATACACTTAATAACTGTGTTGCTGTTAACAACTTACTGTTGTCATTCAGTTGATTCAGTCATGTCTATAGCATGCCAATATTGTCCATGGGATTTTCTTGGCAAAGATACTGGAGTGGTTTGTCATTTCTTTCTCCAATGGATTAAGGCAAACAGAAATTAAGTGACTTGCCCAGCATCATAGAGCTAGTGAAGCCAAATATGAACTCAGGTCTTCCTGACTCCAGGCCAGGAGTTCTATCCACTAAGCCATCAAGCTGCCTCCTAATAACTATGTGACCTTGGGCAAACAATTTAACTTTATAGATCTTGAGCTGCCTCATCTACAAAATGGGGGCAATAATGCTAACACTGTTATGATATGATATAATAATACTACCATAAAGGGTTGTTTTGAGTAGCAAATGAAATTCTATTAAAAGTTGTTTTTAACCATAAGGCGCCATGCATATGTAAGAAATCCACATTACTGAATGTAGAAATTCACATCACTACAATTAGTGTTGCTAAATTAGCTAAGCAGATAGTATTAACAATGTTTTGAAGTTCTTACTTCTTAAGCTTACATTTCATTTATTTGCTGGCAAGAGGTTTTAAGTACTTACTAGATACATTTCCAGAATGTTTCACATTTGGCAGGAGATGGCAGAGCACACTACCCATAATTTTAGAACCACAGAATGAACATTTTATGAAAGTGGATAGAAAAATGTAAATAGTTGAACTCTTATAACTTCCTTTATGAAAGCAGATGCAACAGGTAAGTACTTACACACTCTGTATGCACTGGATGAACGGCAAAAAATAATGCGGCTAAAAGGGACGATTTGGGAGCCAGATTTAATCTCCTTCCTTTACTAGTATATTGTAGACCACCAAATAATATTGAGAAGACATCAAGCATTAGGACGGAAATGCTACAATGCAGGAGGATGTTGACGATATGAAAACTCACAGGGTGGAAACCTCCAGATAAATAGTAGTTAATCCTATAGCAAACAAAAGATGTTCACGTTAGATTCAAGAAAGCATGTGAACAAAGACACCAAGACAATTCAAAGGAAAATGGTTGCAAGTAAAAATATTAAAGAAGAAATATTTTGTGAATTTGGAGATAAAAAGTACTTTAAAAATGAACAAATCTATAGATTCAAAGAACAAAAAGTATGAACATAATTAGCTGCACAGGAAAAATAGAAGGAAAGGGCATATATATATATGTGGAAAAGACAGAAAACTAGGTTCTTTAAGAGAGCAGGTTAAAATATAAAGATGATACTGAGTAAATTAAATTGAGGATTTAATTAGGGCAATATACCAGTTTATGAAATACTACTTATAAACATCTAGAGCAAAGAAATACTGGTATTCTGTGTGTGTGTGTGTGTGTGTGTGTGTGTGTGTGTGTGTGCATGTGATTGCACAAACTATGTTCCCCCAAAGTGTGCAAATTGGGTTTTTTGTCATAAATTGAAACATACTTCCAAATGACTCATATTTTTCTGAGACTTTAATTTCCAATTGATCTTTAATTTTCAGTTACTCAAAACTTTAGCTTTATGTTTCTCTAGTAAGTAGCAAATGATCTATACTCTCACAGAGATGTACTGAAAACTTAGAGCAACTTATGTGAAGTGAATAATCTTAGTGTATTGAAAATAATAGTTGCTTATACTTTGTCAGTGAGGCAGTTAGATGGCTCAAGAAAGAATGCTGGGCCTGGAGTCAGGAAGAGTGGAGCTCAAATCCAGTCTCAAACACTAACTAGCTGTATAACCCTGGGCAAGTCCCTCAACCTCTGTTTGCCTTAATCCGCTGGAGAAGGAAATGGCAAACCACTCTGTATCTTTATAAAAAAAAAACAACCCCATGGACAGTATTGGCATGATATGGGCCACGGGATCACGAAGAATTGGATAAAACTGAACAACAACAACAATGCCTTATCAAGGGTTTGTTTGGTGGGGGAATACTGCATTTATTTTATAGCTAGCATATCTAAACTTCTATCAGGTGGAACTATAAATAGAATGCTGATTCAAAGGCTGCCTAGATACATATACTATGATGTTTTTATGACCTGCAGGCCAAATGCCAGGTGTTCCAAATGTCTGAAAAACAGCTCCTCCATTAACATGTTAATGTTCTCTCGATAGAAAAGCCAATACTCCAACAAGTTTGTCATTATATTGGAACCTGACATGAATCAGTATTCATTGATCTAACCACTATTTAAAAAATACTTATTATGTGAAAAGATACCACATAAATTATTTTATTGTATGAAAGGAAACCTGGAGCAACCAAGGAGCGCTGTAAGTTTCAGCACGGCTTACCTGAAAGTTAGGATGGTGAGTGGCCGGTAAGACTTGTGACTAGTATTGCTGCTGAGTTTACTACCCCAGAAGTCATGATGCCAAAGGTCACCAACTGGAGTTTCTGCTCGGAGGTCCTACAAAAAATTAAAACAAACAAACAAACAAACCCCAAAACATATCACAGAATGTTCTAGAGTGGTCGATCAAAAGGAAGATAAGGTTGGTATATCTAAGGCAATAGTTACCGTTACCACATGAAGAGCAATAACTCAATCAACAGACACCTGCAAATACTTGTTAACAGATTTAACAGTGGTATTATCAATAGCCAAAACCAACATGCACTTTTGAAAATAAGTCATTTTAGGAAATTGATTAATGCCTTTACTGACTTCTTTCATCGTAGCAAATATATGTTAATTGTACCCATCAACTGAGGCCTGGCTGAACAAATTTTGGTTAATATAATGGAATATTGTAGCACTTTAAGAAATAACAAATATTAAGAATTCAGAGTCTTGAGAGTCTTCTATGAATGAACATAGAGAGAATAAAGCAGAATCAAGAGAATAAACACCATGATCACTTGGTAAAGGGGAGAAAAACACAACATTTCAGAATTCATATTAATTCAAAGTTAATTAGTCTTAATTCCAAATGGCTGGTGGGGAAATATATTTCCCTCCTCTTGACAGAGAGGCAGTAGGCTACAAATGCAAAAACTGCATACACCATCAGTGAAGGTTGCTGTGTTAGTTTTGCCTATCTGCTATCTTCATATAAAAGAAGATTCTATGGGAGAGGAAGGTTATTGGGAGGTGACAATGCTGTTTCAAAAAAAGCATCAATAAAACATTAAAAAGAAGTCTATTTCATTTTGCAATATACCATTCAATAACTATAAGACATTACAATAATAATTAGCCACTAATGCCCCTTCATACCTGACACATTCCCTTTGTGCATAGAATACTTATAGACTTCAGAGGGAATGCTGAATACAGCAAAAGACATAGAAAAGGGAACCAGAATCTGACCCTTCATATTTTTTTTATCCCATCCTCAATGGAAATAAGTAAGAATCTGCTGCATTCTTCTCATTACACAGCATCTGGAAAATGCAATGTGTTAGGACAGAAACTTAGCACTTCTGAATGCTTGTAAAAAAAAAAAAAACGTGTCCTGCTTTTCTGTCCACATATTTTATATGAAGTACAATGAAAACAATCTGCTGCTTTTCTATTCTCAGAGCAGGGAAACCACACCAGACAAGAGAGGAAAAGATAGAGAATGGCAAACTAGAGATGAAAAATTAATGAAACCCCGTGGGGAAGATTACTTAATTATAAGTTATTGATCACATCACTAAATATAACAACTAAGAATTTACTCTGGAAAAAAAATCAGAATTAAATACGCAGATCCTTAAAGATAGGATCATGGAGTTTGGAGCTGGGTGGAATCTTAGAGTGGGGATCATCATCTTCAAACCCCACATTTTACAGATGATTAAACTGAGACACAAGGAGACTGCATGACTTGTTCAAGCCATACACCTTGGCAGATGCAGGAATCAAACTCATTTTATCTATCTCTGTATCCAATGCTGTATTACAACATTCTGTCCCACCAATCTAAGCAATGAATAGTTATCACTTAATTAAGTAAACCAACTATCCCCATAAAAATTACATTATGATAGTTTTAGGAAGTATAAGATGATGAACTATATATATTCTTGGTATAAAATATGAAAACAAAAAAAATGGCTTAATAAGAATACTAATGAAATAGGAGCAGAATAACATAATGGAGAGAATATAGTGCGAAATTAAGACAACTGTAGTCTACTGCTCCAAAGCATGGATATTCTATAGACTATGTAGTCCAGTCAAATCACTTAAACTTTCTGTACCTCAGTTTCTGAATCTATCAAGTGGGAATAATACATGCCATTAAGTGTCTTATAAATGTTAATGAAAAATATTAAGGTACTATAAAATTTCAGTTCTCAAGAATATATGAGTAAAAAAAGACACATAGAAAGTGCTATATATAGATTGACAAGTATACATGACCAGAAAGACATGAAAAATATGACAAAGTCTTGGAAATATTCCCATATCAAATAAAATCTTTGCTTTCTAGATAGAAAGAAAATAATGTTGCTTTCTGGCAACCTTAACCTGAGTAGGACTTTATTTATTTTTTGCTTCTTTTTTTTTTTTCATGACAGAAGTGCTCTCATTCAGAAATTCTGCTACAAAGGACAGCTCTCTAGTGAGCTAGTCTCCATCAATGAAATAAGTACTTTAACACAGGAAAAGAGGTATGCAAATAACTTGGTGTTCCAAAGCTGAGTCACAGCCCTTGTTCCCTTATTTTCTATTCAATTAATAAAGTAATTTATTTAAATCACATACATAATAATCTAAGGTCCATTTACCAAAAAACATTTCATTAAGATAATTGCAATTCTCTATGTGAATAGTAAAACTACTTCTCTTGAGGGCAGCATGTTTTCTTTAAAGTCTCTTCATTACTGATTGTTCAGTAGAGCTAATTACGGGGGAGGAAGCTCATCCACAGAAGTTGTAGAAATTATTTAAAAATCACAAAGTTTAAAACCCATATTTCATTCATTAATAACCCCAAATTACACAATACTTTACAGTTTCCTAAGTATGTAAGCACTTGTATACAAATATAGAATGAGAATTCTTTCAAATAATCTGAAGTTTAAAAATTCTAAAGTGATTCTTATAAATCAGCTAAAAATAATAGTCAAAATAGCGACTAGTATTTAGATAGCACCTTAAGATTTGCAAAGCACTTTACATCTGTTATCTGGCTTTATTTTTGCAACAACCCTGTGAGCCAGGTGATGTTATTATTTTTATTTTATAGATGAAGAAATTGAGCCTGAGAGAAGCTAAGTGAATCTTCTTCCAAGTGAACTCCAAGGCCAGTGCTCTAATCACTGGAACCCCTAGAGACCCCCTGAGAGTTACAAAGGAAATCTCAAGTTCCTGTATAATTTTAAATGCACAACAAAATGCTGAAGCTGAAGAAATCTTAATCAGGGTTTTTTTTTTTTTTACAAAGGAAGCAGAATATGAATTCTTTTGGGGTACATATATACTTAATAAATACTTGGTAACTGCTTGTTTGCTATGTTTAAGGGAGGGAATCTTCAACAGGAAACGTATTTAAAGCTAGAGTTGATTATTTAATACTATCTTTGTTGATTGAATTTCATTGCCACCAAGTACAACAGCTCCTTATAAGCTCGATGAACTGGCTCACATTAAAGTCGATCAGAAATTGTTTTTAAGATTATATAATCTATACACTAATGCGGATTTACCTGAAAACAAAACTCAAAGGCCTACTTTACTTTAGTTGTCAAATATGGGGGTATGTAGCTGACAAAAGATTCTAAATAGCCTACTTCTCCCATCTAAAAAGAAAATGAATGTCTACGAATCTCTAAATATTTGATTAGCTGTAGTCTATACACAGCAGGGTGCAATTCTTGAAGAAAGGTCAATTTTTCTACATAATGATTTATGTAAAAGATGTATTATGCCTGAGATTCCTGCTAACTCAACTGTCTTGAGGAAAAGCATCCTAGTGAACAACAAAAAAACCAGCTCAACATTTTAAGGAAGCATCTGGAACAGAGTCCTTAATACCAATAAAATCCAGTAACAGCCTGTTTCACATTATGGTAGGCTTTGTGCCAATGAACAGAGTATCTTTCATTAAACAAGGAAGAAGGGGAGGGGGGGTAGCAAGTTAACAAAAGGGGCCCAGTATGGTGCCCTAGAAAACCCTGGCAAAACAATGCTCAGTAGATATACAAAATGACTTCATCTGCTACATCTCACAAGGAAAAGAATTGAAAATACCTAATTTAATAAAGCCAAGGAACACTTTGCCCTTTTTTTCTGCCTCTTGGCCAATGTTTTTCTGCCCTAGCACTTAATATTTTTTACGAGGTAGGCCTAATCACCAAAATGTAACCAAAAGAAAGAACAGAATTTTTTGAAATTAATTTGAAAATCAACTCTCTTCTAGTTTTCAAAAAAGCATTATATGTAAATAAGAGTGAGGTTATTTAAACAACTAATTTAATTTGAAGTGCTTGCCAGCAGCCACAATCTTAATATTTCCTTCTCACTTCTTTATTTTTTTAAATAAGCTGAAGCAATAACATCTGTCAGTAACTGCTGGACGAATTGGAGGAAAATTATAATTAAAGTAACTGTACCAAAAACAAACATCAACAATGGTGTAGTCTGTTATCTTTACCCATACTCCAAAAAAAACTAAGGAAAAAATGTGTATTCTTACTTTCTAAACCACTAAATGCTGCAGCACCCACAATTTTCTTCATTTTTCACTACTGTTTTCACGAAGAGATTTAGCAATTTATAAAACATTTCAGCAATATAAAAGTGACATTTATTTCCCACTTGGAAGAATTCCTCACCTTGGGTTTTTAATAAAATTCACTAAGTTTTCCAAGGGAGTGCCACAAATGCATGTAGGCTTCCACAGCAAAGGTAGGTGAAAGTATTTCTTAAAGCTTATCTTAGATATCAAGACACAAAAACTCTCCTGAGTATAGCGAGATTTGACAGAAACATATTACAGAAATGTAGGCCATAAGCAAAATGCATTGATGTTCAAAAGGGATTCGTTTTCAAGTCCAGGTATTCTCTTCTAAGTTCAAGGTCAATGTCTATTGTCTCTATTTGGCTTTCCTATATCCCTTTATTTTATTTTATTTACCATTTTCCCCTTTTCTTGACTCTCATTGACAGATGAAGAAAAAGAATAGCACATTCCAGGGGCGGCTAGGTGGCGCAGTGAATAGAGCGCCGGCCCTGGAATCAGAAGGACCTGAGTTCGGAGCCGGCCTCCGACACTTAATCCGCACAAACAAAAACCTAGCCGAAACAAAAACCTAGCCGTGTAACCTTGGGCAAGTTACTTAACCCCAATTGCCCTAAAGGGGCGGCTAGGTAGCGCAGTGAGTAAGAGTGCCGGCCTCGGAGTTTGGATGACCCGAGATCAGATCCGGCCTCAGAAAATGAGCACCCATGCATAAATCAAATGACTAGCCGTGTAACCTTGAGCAAGTTACTTAATCCCAATTGCTTTAAAAAAAAAAAAAAAGAATAGCACATTCCATCTCATACCCAGCATCCACTGATAAATAAAATTGATGAGGACCTTACATATCCAGTCAATTGGATTCTCAAAATATAAAATGTGTGAAAGTCATACAGCAAACAGGAAAAGCTTACCACACTTTCACCTGTAGCAGTCAACATAGAATGTCCTAATATCAATGACAGTAGTGCCATATATGGTCATACTCCCAACTTTTCCCACTGTCATATCACTTTCCACTTAAGCTGAAGTACCTGAGTTGCTGCCACACTTGACTGACAGCTGCAGAGACTAGAAGTGTCACAGAAGCTTTCAGGGTTGGAACAGACCCCAGAGCTCATCTAGGCTAACCCACTCCTATATTGTCTATATATCTCTCTATAAGACATGTCCACTTAGCCAACAAACCCCTACTTATCACCTCCTTTTTATAGGAAATTCATAAGCCCCCAAGATAGCCCCTTACCCTTGGATAGTTGTAATTGTTAGGAGCTCCCCTCCCCCACCTTAAATCAACCTTAAATCTGTTTCTCTGTAGCATCCAAAAGTTTCTCAGTTCCATTCCTGATACAAAGTAGAACAAGCTTAATTCTTCTCTTCCAAATGTCAACTACTCAAATACTTGAGGGAAGTCATCACATTCCCCACAACTCTTTCCTTACCCAAATTTTTCCACTGACCCTGAAACAAATATGGAAATTTGGAAAGTAGCAGGTTATAGAGATCTCAGGATGATGACTTGGTCACCTCTAAGGGCAACTCTAAACCTATGATTCCATGACCCTAAGCTGAAAGTTAGATGCTTTTTTATGCAGGAACCCCGCCCCCACCTTTCCCCCTTCCCGCAAAAGACCAACTTGATGATACAACATAAGATCTCTTCTGGATTTAATTCTGTAATCCTATGATTCCAGCAGAAGGGGAAAGGGAATCACACTGTGCTCTTACACCAAATTGTAAACTAAATTTTATGCACTACCAAAAAGAAATTCAGAAACTGATGGGGGAAAAAATTCAATCCTAGAGATAATATTTCCCATAAGAGTTTAAAATATATCAAATTGACAATTTTGATTATATTAAATTTAAAAGTTTTTGCACAAACAAAATCAATGTAATCAAGATTAGAAGGAAAGCAAAAGAGTGGGAAACAATTTTTACAGCAACTGTCTTGATAAAGGCTTCATTTCTCAAATATATTGAGAATGCAGTCAAATTTATAAGAATACAATTTATAAGAAATACAAATTTATAATAATACAATCATTCAGGGGCGGCTAGGTGGTACAGTGAGTAAGAGTGCCAGCCTCGGAGTTGGGATGACCCGAGATCGAAACCAGCCTCAGAAAATGAGTATCCACACATAAATAATGACTAGCCGTGTAACCTTGAGCAAGTTACTTAACCCCAATTGCTTTAAAAAAAAAAAAAAAGAATACAATCATTCCCCAATTGATAAAATGGTCAAAGGATAGAAATAGGTAGTTTCAGAAGAAGAAATCAAAACTATCTATAGTCATATGAAAAAAACACTCTAAATCACTACTGACTAGAGAAGTACAAATTAAAACAACTCTGAGGTTCTACTTCAGACCTTTCAAATTATCTAATATGGCAGAAAAATAAAATAATAAATGTAGGAGGGGATGTGGGAAAATTGACAAAATAATGAATTGTTGGTGGAGTTGTGAAATGATCCAACCATTCCGGAGGGTAATTTGGAACTATGCCCAAAGGGCTTTAAAACTGTGCATACCCTTTGATCCAACAAAACTGACTACTAGGTCTGTATCCCAAAGAGATTTTTAAAAGGGCAGGGGAGGACCTATTTGTACATTTATTGCGGTTCTTTTTTGTACTGGCAAAGAACTGGAAACAGAGGGGATGCCCATCATTTGGGGAATGGCTGAAAAAGCAGTGGTATATGATTATGATGGAATATTATTGTGCTATAAGAAATGAGCAGAATGACTTCAGAAAAACCTGGGAAGACTGATACAAACTGACACAAAGTGAAGGAAACAGAACTAGAATACTCTACATAGTAACAATACTGTATGATGATCAACTGTGAATGACTTAGCTATCCTCAGCAATACAATGATCTGAGACAACTGCAAAGCACTCATGATAAAAAATGCTATCCACCTCCAGAGAAAGAACTGATGGAGTCTGAATGAATATTGAAGCATATTATTTTTCATTTTCTGTGTTTTTTCATGTTTTTTTTTCCCTTGGGTCTACATCTGACTAAGATGTTTTATATTTTACATGACTGAACATGTATAACCTATATCAAATTGCTTACTGTCTCAGGGATGGGGGAAGTGAAGGAAAGAGAGAAAATTTGGAACTCAAAAATTTTTTAGATGAATGTCAAAAACTATCTTTATATATAATGGGAAAAGAATAAGATATTACTTTATAAAGAAAAAGAAAATGTGTCAAATTGAGAAAGAGTATTGCATTTGGGGCCTATTTTAGTGGTTAACATCAGTTTAACAGTCACAGTGAGGCACAAACCTTATTGTTGACGATGGCTTCTGAGTCATCAAAGACAAAGTCTCCATCGTAACTATGGGCAAAGCACACAACCGAAACAAATGCCACTAGAAGTTTTGCACAGTAAGTGGGAATGATGATTGTTGGTACGACATGATCCAAATTAATATCCACCTCAGCCATTTTGAAAAATGTTGATTCCAAGGTTGATGCTCCAGCATTATGTTGATCAGAAATCTGTAAGACATATAACGGGTATTTTAACAGATAAGAAATGCTACTGGGAAGTAAATTCATATAAATATACAAAGAAATATAAAAATTTTAAAGATACACAAAATGTCTATATTATGAGTGTTTTTATAGTAAATAAATTAAATTGGCAAGAAGTTATATAAGATCCAATCACACAAGTTCAGTGGGCTCACAATTTTAATCAACTATTAGAGTAATAGATTGATTAACAAAATCCTATAACTAGTCTCAAAAAAACAAATCTAGCTGCTTCCCCTCTAAGCTTCACATTTGTAAGATATTGAGCTAAGGGTTTTATAAGAAAAAAATCTATAAGATATGATCCCTATTCTCAGTAAGAAAAATAAGAATTACTTCTTTCTTGGAATTTTATTTATAGATAGAAGGAGCCTAAGGGTCATCAAGTCCAACATTCTGATTTTATATATGAGATACTGAGGACCAGAGAGGTTAAGGCCACCTGGATAGTAAATGGTAGATTGGGATTTGAACCCAAATTTTGACTCCAGATCCAGCACTCTTTCAACTATATCATGACACCTCAAGGACCCATCATTATAATGGTGTGAGTACTCCCACCACCAAAACAGATTCAGATCCCATTATGAATGAGTAGATGGTAGAATCACATAAAAAGCTAAATAATATAGGAGACAAATTACAGCTCAATATAAAAAGGTTGCAAGGCAGTTTATGATTAATTTCCAAATGAGGAGTTTGGATTGGTTGGGCAAGGCTTCATGGAAGGAGGCCTAAACTCAATCTTTTGAAGGATTTATAGGTAGAAAAAAAAAGGTGGGGGCGGCTAGGTGGTGCAGTGAGTAAGAGCGCCGGCCTCGGAGTTGGGATGACCTGAGATCGGATCCGGCCTCAGAAAATGAGCACCCACGCATAAATAATGATGACTAGCCGTGTGACCTTGAGCAAGTTACTTAACCCCAATTGCTTAAAAAAAAAAAAGGTGAGGAGAATAGCATGGGAATAGTGTTGGGAAACAAGGACACTGCTCATTCAACAAGGACACTCCTCATCCAACATCATGGACACTCAATAAATAACCACTGAATGAATGAAATGAAGATATGTGCATATATGTTATATGTGTGTTTATGAACATACATACATACATACACACATGCACATATATGACATATCTGTGCACTTCTAAAATACAGCATTCACTATTAAAAATACAAAAAAAAAGTAGAGTAAGTCATTCCTACCCTCAAGGAACCCCTATAACACAATTAGGGACACAAGTTATATACATATAAAAAGATAGCAATTTAAAATTAGTAAGTCCTGAAATAAGTAGTATTACCTAAGTACTATAGCAATTCAGCTGTTGAAACTATGAATGGAATAGTCATGGAAGCTTTGGTGGGATTGGTGGGACTGCAGTTAGGTCTGAAAGAAGAAAAAGATTTAGATTTGCAGAAGAAAAGGGAAGGGTATTCAATGTAGAATAAGTGAGCAAAAGCAGAACAAGTAGGACTCAGGTCTATGAAGGACATCAATACAACTGGGGCTTAAAGGTTTATTTGTTTTGTTTTGTTTTGGACAGTAGGGAGGAAATGAACTTGCCTTAGGATGGTGGGATAAAATGACCAAAGACCTAGAATGCCATGATGAGGTGTTTAGACTTAATCTAACAGATTAGAGAAAAATATTCTGAGTTCTGGGGCAGGGATGACATTTATTTCAAGTGGATTAACTTGGCAGCAGTAAGAAGAAAGAATTGGTATAGTTAGAGAATGGAAACAAGAAGATCAGTTAAGAAACTATTGTGGGCATACAGTAATGACAGCCTAGACTCTAATGGTAGAAGTGAGAATGGAAAGAAAAGGATAGTCAATCAACAAGCATTTTACCAAATGCCTACATTGTACCAGGGACTATGCCAGGCTCTGGGAACACTGACTGGCAAAATATGAAATAATACTTATCCTCAACGAGCTTACATTATGTGGGGGAGACAGCATGAATTCATTTGAATATATACAAAATAAAAACAGGATAATCTTAGAGGTAAAAAGCACTAGCCCCACAGGCAAGGGGAGTGGTATCAAGAAATGACAAATTTAGGAAGTGGCCCCTGATCTGAGCTTTGAAGGAAACTAGGGATGCTAAGGGGCTAAGGTGGGAAGAGGGGGGTATTCCAAGACTGGCAGGAATAGATGTAGATCATACTGGGAAAAGACATGAACAAAGGAGATGGACTATCATTTATGAGGAATGAAAAGGTCAGTTTGGCTAAGGAAGAAGAATGCATAAAGGGGAGTAATACATAAGGCTGGGACAGTTGGTCAGAGCCAAACTGAGAAGAGCTTAAAATGCCAACAGAAGACAGATCAACAAATAAGTAGGTCTGGGGAAAAAACTTATTAGTGTAGTGATGGGATCTAAAAACAATGCTATAAGGCAAACAGATGAAATGTTGATGGTGCTTAATCTGTAACAAAGAACGAAGGGAAGACATGACAGTCAATGGGCTGTAGTAACACAGTGAGTGCATATCTGCTTTGATCTAATGGACAGAACAAGGACCAGTGAATAGATGCCAGAAGGAGATTCTATTTCAGAATTAAGGGGCAGGGGGAATAACTAGGGCTACTACCATAGAGGCAGTCCATTCCCCATCATTGCAGGTATTTTGGCTGAAGCTATTAGGCATTCATGGACTGTTAGAGCCAGAACACTGGAGATCACCAAATTCAACTCTCTCCTTTTACACACAAGGAAACTGAGTCCCAGAAAATGTAAGCAACTTGTCTAAGGACAAATAACTCGTTAGAAATACAGCTGAGACTAGAATTAGAGATGCCATTCTTTCTAGTGCTTTTTCCACTATGCTATACTGGAGAAAAAAATCCTGCAATAGGTGGGAGGCTGGAATAAATGACCTTGAAAGTCAAATCTATGATTTCACCATCTCCCACACTCCATCTTACATATCTCATAAACTCCTCATATTCCCTTACAGTTTAATCTAAATTTATATCAACTCAATACAAATGGTACCTATACATTATTTCTTCTTCGGGTTCTTTCTTTGGATTTATCCACAAAGATCAAGGGCAAGAATGGATTATTATTTTCTCTTTTTTCTATGTGATTCTCCATAGAAGCTGTGAATAGTACAACAGAGTAAGAGTTTCAGAACTGATTGCACTCTATTGATCAACAAAGGGACTTGACTCACATTCAGGTCTTTCTATCATAAGCTTTGAGAGCAGCTGAAGGAGGACCAGCACCTCCCTGCTTATTTTGAGAAGATAGCTTAGATCTGTTAAATCCTCATTTCCTATGCTAATTCTGCAAACTAGAGAATTAATGAGTCAACAAAGGTCCAACAACACAGACAGCTTTACTCTAGACATTTATTTTTACTGAGCTCATTAATGGAGATCAAATAAGAGAGGAGACTCATCATTTGATAGTAACACCTTTCAATTTCTAGCAGCCTGGAAAAGGTTTAGATTTACAACCTGGAGATGAAAGACCTGGCTTCTCATTTACTGTCAGTCCCCTGAACCACTCAGTCTGGTGTAGTGCAGGCTCTTAAGAGCTGCCAGGCAATATTCCAGCTACTATCTCCTCTTTCCCCTTTGCAATGAGTGGGTAAATCATCTCTCAGGTATCCACACCATAGCTACAAATTCTGTGTAAAACTCTCCATGCCCATGGCATTGTACTTCAACTTACTGATGTTACTGCTTCCTTACACGATTAAAAGACTAGCTAGTCAGTGTATATAACATGATAGAAAAATTAAAATTTAAGTTTTGACCTTAGATTTAAAAAGCACTATGAAGGCTATGAAATTATATTACTGCAGTATAGAAATAAAAAGTAAAGTACTGAGGTTAACATGGTAAGCTAGGTGACACAGAGGATAGCACACCAGGCCTAGAGTCAGAAAGACTCATCTTCCTGAGTTCAGATTCTGCTGCAGACACTTACTAACTGCGTGGGCCTGGGCAAATTACTTAACCCTGTTTGCCTCAGTTGGCAAACCACTCAGATATGTTTGCTAAGAAAACCCCAAATGGGGTCAAGAAGAGTCAGAAATGACAAATTAATGAACAACAAAACTGAGGTCAACACATATAACTCATAATACAGTCCACATTTATGTGGTACGGTGGATAGAATGTCAGACTTGGAGCCAGGAAGACCTGAATTCAGTCCTGGTTTAGTCACTTACTACCTGCGTGATCTTGGGCAAATTACTTAACCTCTGTGTGCCTCAGTTTTCTCACCTGCAAAACTGGGTCAATAATAACACCTACCTCAGTAGAATTGCTGTGAGGATCAAATGAGACAATATTTACATAGTACTTTACAAACTTTAACGTTCTAAATAAATGTTAGCCGTCATAATAATAATTATATAGCATTTCATTCTTATGAAGCACTTTAATTACAGTGAGCCAGTTTGTTAGTGTAACTACTAAAAATTCCATTTTACAGATGAGAAAGCCAAGGCTCAGATTCAAGGTACTTGCCACAAATGCATTAAGTACCAGAGGCAGGACTCAAATATTAGGTCTTCTAATTTCACAACTGGTGGTCAATTTATCATATCCAGTTTCCTAGTTAAGTGAAAGACTGAAAATAGTCACTTTAGCTACAGAATTCAATGAATTGTTAAGTAAATGTCAAAATCATTATAATAATCAATTAAAATGTTCTTTCATATCTAATTTTTTTGGTCCTTAACTTCTGAAGACCATGGACACATAAATCTTTCTTTCTTTTTTTTTTTTGCTTTTTGGAGGGCAATTGGGGTTAAGTAATTTGGCCAAGGTCACACGGCTGGGTTTTTGTTTGTGTGTGCGTTAAGTGTCTGAGGCCGGATCCGAACTCAGGTCCTTCTGACTCCAGGACCAACACTCTACTCACTGCACCACCTAGCCTCCCCCTAAATCTTTATTTCTTAGGGCATAGGATCAAGAAGTTGTTACTCCTCAAATGAATACAAAATAAATAAATGTAACCTAAGAATTGAAAGCCAACTAACACAATGGCAATAAGCATTTGAAAGTCAACCATAAGAAAGAAGTCATAATCACCACAATCTTTGAACATGTAAGTGACAAATAAAAGGCTCTTATGAGAAAATCGAATGCACACATGTTAGTGTGGTATAATGAACAGAGGGCTAGTTGTGAGGACTTGAGCTCAAGGCTGGTCTCTAACACAAATGAGCTGGGACAAACAGGCCCATTACATAACCTCTTCCAGTCTCAGGCCTCCCCTACAAAATGTGAATAATAACAGTACCCACCTCCTGATTGTTGTGAGGTTCATATGAGATAATAGACATAATGTAGCTAAAATATTCATGGAGTTCTTTAGGACCCTAAGAGGTTAAGTCACAGATGAATTATTGATTTGTATATGTGGAGGGAGTTTCTGCATTGAAGCTGTCCACAATAATGAAATCACAAGTATTGACTTAACTATACACACACATATATGCATACGTATCCATCTACATACATGTATGTATGTGTGTATATATATGTGTGTGTATATATATATATATATATATATATATATATATATATATATATATATATACACACACATACATACAGCAGCTATCTGGCTCAATCAATAGAGAGTTGGGCCTGGAGTCAGGAAGACCTGAGTTCAAATGTGGGCTCAGACACTTTTAATAGCTGTGAGTCCCTGAGCAAGTCACTTAGCCTCTGTTAGCTTTAATCCACTGAAGAAGGAAATAGCAAATCACTACAGTATCTATGCCAAAAAAAACCCCTATGGACAGTATAATCCATGGGGTCAGGAGAAGTCAGACATAAACAACAACATGTATATGTATACATACAAATACATTAAAAGGCCAAATATATCTTTGAGGTACAGTGTGAAAAGGGATATGTGTGGGTCAAGATGTCTTCTAAAGAGAAAGCTGAAATACCTAGTTCTGGTTCGAATTCCTGATGAATGAAGAAGTCTTATAAGCAGTAAACCAAACCAAGAAGAAAAAGCAAAGTGATAAAACTACACTGCAGAAGAACAAATCAAATTAAAGCCACAATCACTACAACACTATTATTAGAAATGGCATTTTAAAAGATGCACAAAACATAAATGTAAATATAGTTTCTTTCTGATGGCTCCCATATTCAATGGTTAAAGGGTCAACATATGGTTTAAGAACATGAGAGAGGATGAAGCTATGTATTATGGTGGATAGAGTGCTTGATTTGGAATCAGGATGATATGGCTTCTAATCTTGCCTCAGATAATAGGTATGTGACCCTAGAAAAGTCACTTTTTTAGCCTTGTTTTGCCCATCTGTGGAATGTAGGCAATAACAGCACTACCTTACAGAGTATAAGGATGAAATGAGATGATATATAGAAAGAAGCCAGGTAGTCCAGTGGTAGGACTTGGAATTAGGAAGATTTGAGTTAACCTCTCCCAGCCTCAGTTTCCTTATTTGTAAAATGGGGATAATAACAGCATCTAAATCACAGGGTTGTTGTAGGGATCCAATGAAATAACATATATAATCAGTGAATTAGCAACTCAATGAATTAGCTTATGGAGTACAGAATATTGTACTAAGTGTTGTATAGGGATGTAGGACGGGGTCAGACACAATAAAAGACGGGACATAATCTTTGTTTTCATGAACCTCAAGCAACCCACCAATAAATAAATATTAATATACTATTAATTCAGTTTCCTTATATCTACAAAATGACAGTGTTGAGCTAGATGGCCCCTAAGGTCCTTCCTAGTTCTAAACCACTAAGCCTATGAATATATAAGTACCAAGAAAATAAAAGCCTCATCAGAAGTCAATTATAAAAGAGTTCCTGAGGAAACATTTTTGAGCTAGGTTTTTAAGGTGAGGGAATATGACTTAAACTGAACAGGAAGAAAGATATTCTATGCAGAGAAAATGACGTGCAAAGACATGGAGGTAAGAATACACTATGTATAGTAAAAAGTTTTAAGCTCAGTCAGAGGGAAGTGTTTACAGAAGGGGAGGGAGCCATACAAAGGCATGGAGGTGGGAAAGTACAGAGCTCATTCCAGGGAGAAAGAGTACAGCATGGCTGGAGTGTCCTCTATGTGAAGGGGAATGATATGATATATGACTAGAAAGAAAGGGTGGCTCTAGATCACAGCTGTCAAAATCAAGGGTAAAAGTACCCAGTACAACCTGAACCAGATTAAAATATAATTGGGAAATGTTTAACAAAACAAATAAAAATACAACATGTGGTACTTCATTGGATCCTTACCACAAACTTATAAACTAGGTGCTAGTATTTATTCCCATTTTACAAATAAGAAAGCTGAAGCTGAGAGGTCAACTCAAAACTTCCCGACTCCAAGTCCAAGTCCAACATTCACTGGACTACCTGGCTTTTTTCTATATATCATCTCACTTTGCTGAGGTGGAATGCTGACGGTGAGAAGAAAAAATTGCAGTTTTAAATTTTCCCTGCAAAGAGATTCAAGATTGATTCCAGTCTAGACCATGGAGGGCTACATTTCATACAACAGGCATTATTGTCATTATTGGAAAGTGTGATAAAATAAAAAGCAATAGGTAAAGTTATTTAGTAGTTACATATAAGATGATTTGGAAAATGTATAGAATATTGAGGTAAGTGTAGAGACCAAGGCAGGACGTAACTGTGAGAATAAACTATGTAAGATATGAAAAGAAGACTTGCCATGGAAAGAAAAAGGGAGATCTAAAAAGTGCTTACAAGATCAGGGGTAAATAGCTCTGAGGAGGTTTGGGGTGCTGGGACCCTGAAAATGCCAAGACAGAGTCACCTGGAATGAATTCACACACTCAAGCAGTCTTTCAGTCAAGAGATAGTTTGTTATAATGCCAACAGAAGCAGACGAAGTCCCTTGGAGAACTTGTACCCTAATGGGGGTGAATCTAGAACTTATATAGAAAAGGGGCGTAGGAAAGGAATGCCAAGGATGCTAATTAGGTGTCTTTGGGAGCTATGGATGTGAAAGTGCAGGGAATATACTAGACACTGAGGAAGTTGTCAGAGGCATGGACCTTAGGGATCTGATGCCAAGAGAGTTCTTGGGCCAGTCAGGGACAAAAATCCTTGGACCAGGCATCCCTCTTTCTGTTATCATAAGAGCATGTGTTTTCCAACAAGAGAAAATTTTCTCACAGCACAGGGGCCTATTGAGAAATTGGAAGGTTTCTAGAGATGTGATCTTAGGTCTGGCCCCCAAGCACCCCAACAACTATAAAGCTGGAAGAATCTCAGAAGTCAGCTAGTCCAAACCCTTCATTTTACAAATGAGGAAACTGAGGCCCAGGGAGGCTAAGTAACATGCTTGAAGTTACAAAGGCAGAAAATGTCTGAGGTAGGATCTGAACCCAGGTTTTCTGGTTCCAGAGTCAACAATCAAGAGAAAGAGTCAATAAGAATCTGGTCGTAGATAAAATGCGAGGCTCAAATGTCAGAATTGTAACAACTCCTAAGACATAAGGTACAAATACAGAGTCAAAGATACTATGTACCTTTAAACAATTTAGTTTTGGCAAACATTATAACATACTTGTTCTACATAATGTATTGTGTTAGGGAAGACAAAGTTTAGATAATATATTATCAACGCCCTCATGAAATTTCAGTGTATTGGGGAAATAAACCGTAGAGAATTATGATCAACTGTATTATACACTAATCAATTACAAAACAAAGTACTCTTAGAATTCTGCATTATTTCTATGTAGGGAGATAGGGGATTTCTCAGGGGTGGGTTGGTAGGGAAAACCTTGCATTTGAGTTGATCTTAAAAATTTGGATAGGAATTCTGCAGGGAAGAAGGCTGCAGAGAATACAAAATCTAGGCAAAGGGATAACAGCACAAGTAAAGGCATGGAGATGGGAAAGTGCAGAGCTCATTCCAGGGAGAGTACAACATGGCTGGAGTAGTCTGTACAGGAAGGGGACTAATGTGATATAAGGCTAGGGAGAAAGGGTGGCTCTAGATCAGAGGGGTCAAACTCAAGGGTAAAAGTACCCAGTACAGCCTGAACCAGATTAAAATGTAGTTAGGAAATGTTTAACAAAATAAATAAAAATGTAATTAATTTGTGGTTTCTTTTGGCTTTTTTTTTTTTTTTGGAGTGGGGAAGGAAGGGCAATTGGGCTTAAGGGACTTGCCCAAGGTCACATGGCTGGCAAGAGTTAAATGTCTGAGGCCAAATTTGAACTCAGGTCCTCCAGACTCCAGGGATGGTGCTCTATTCACTGTGCCACCTAGCCATCCCTAATTTGTGGTTTTCTAAGTTGATATGCTCCAGCAAGGATCTATTTCTATTTGAATTTGACATCACTGCTCTAGACCACCAAATGTCCAATTTGAACTGTCACTTAGCAGTCAAAAGGGAGTCAATAAGTATTTTTGAGCAGGAGTAATATTAGGAGAGCAGAAGATTATCCTGGCAGAAGATTATCTATCATCTGCAAAGGTGACAGAAATGATGAGAAGAGGGCCTGATCCAGAGATATGGTGGAGGTAATACTGATAGGACTAGATGACTAATTAGATATCAAGGTAAGAGAATAGGTAAACCAGATTATGAAGATGAGAGACTGAGTGGATGGTAGTAGCACCACAAATAGCAGCAGTTAAATAAGGAGGAACCTTTAAATCAGGGTTAAGGGAAGAGAAAATGAGATCAGTTTGGTACACACTGAATTTAAGGGTGGGAAGAGATGGCCTGTAGCTACATAGGCCTGGAAGTCTGAAGATAAATCAGAACTCACAGCAAGGTCCTGAAGGTCTGCTGGGATTAAAGGTACAAATAGAAGAATTTGTTTTAATGAATAATAGGGATAACTCTTCCTCTGTAACTAAAGGAAAGAGTAGATGCTGCTGCTGAGAAGTTAAGAGGAATGCAGGGGAGTGGAGTTTTGATCTTCCATGAGAAATAGGAAGGCAAGTAAGTCATTTGCTATAAATAGGGTAATGCTGATGGTGAGAAGAAAGAGGAATGGGTTAGCCACTGAGCAAATCCAACAGCACTATGGACTGCTGGTAAATAACTACCTGGTAAATAGCTAGCCTTCAGGAATGGTTGGACTGAAGTACATTCAAAGACAATTGCAGGTCTTGGAAAAATTGGTCACTGTTCTAACCAAAAGGCAATCGTCATGTTTGCAGTGTGGACAGGTCTTTTGGTGTTTGAGAGCCATTTCAATTACATTTATTTACTGAGACAGAATATCACTCAATAATATCTTCTTCTTATATGATCGGTAACTTTCATCATCTGTAAATAAAAGGTGTAATCAAGGCTCATCTGTGGCTCTTCAGTACTGGGGTCAATTGGGCACCTTGAAGAACTCACCTCTTGTATGGGTTGTCACAATTATCAACTCTGTCAAAACAAGAGAAAATTCTATCTACCCTCCCTTCATCAGTGCCAAACAAAAAGCTGTTAGAGAGACTGTGTCAGAAGACAACATTTCTTTCTCTCATAATCACAGTCATGGTTTTAAATTTAATAAAAAGATGAATGCCACATTCAGCATGGGACTCTGTTAACAATTCACAATGAAGCAGCTTTCTGTAACTCAACTCTCCCAGAAAGTTTCCAGCTTGCTAGATTATAGCCATTTTCTCATCCCAGTCGGTTGGCATCATTTAACTACACTTCCATCAGCGACAAGACAGGCATTGCTGTGGGTATTAGAATGGGATGAACAAATGGAAAGGGAGAAGTGTCCACTAGCACAAATGTTTCTTAGATATTGTATAATTCACTTCACCTTCCACTACAGGGCAGTGGGAAATGGAACAGGCACACTCACTTTAATAATTTTTATGGTAGGACGGACAATTCTATCTTGTCTTCTTACTATAGAGACAAACAAAAGCAAAACTAAAAACCAACTACCCCGAGACAGACCAGGAGCCATGCAGAGTATGCTTGAAGTGAGGGGATGGTGGCAGCACCTGCTCTCCTTTTCAAAAAGTCCAGATCCACACCTATAACTCACTGCTTTGTAAGCTAGAGTGGCCCCGGAAGGCTTCCTGCTCCTTTGTGTTTGTTGGTTTGATTGTTTTTGTTTTCTGCTGGGGCTGAGCTCGGCTTCAGCCTATACACCCTTTAACCTGCGGGCAGTGGGCCAAGCACCTGGGCTTTATCTATCACTGAGTCTGCCAGCTCTAGATCTGAACCGCTCAAGATAATGGCCCAGGAAACAACACTGGGGGGCCATTCCTGTCCAGGGGCAGGGGAAGGCAATACAATGGGAACGAGGTGGGATGGGGCGGGCGCCAGTCTTCTGGTTGGACTCGGTCAGTCTCTAGGGCTGTCCGGCTTAAAGTGGGGAGGCGGGGAGATGTAAGCGGGAGGGGGATGGGGTTGACAGCGGGAGCCCCCCTTCACCCCGGACGCCCACCTGCCCTGAGCAGGGAGGTAGGGCTCGAGGACCCGAGCCAGAGCGCGGCACGCGGAGCCTTCTTCCACTCCTTCCTTTGTCCCGGGCAACCATGCACCATGCACTGCTTAGCCCCGGGGCTCCGTGGCCTCTGGCCAGTGCCTCTGACCATTACCGCGGCTGAAACTCCTCGCTAAGCGCTGCCCAGGCTCTCTAGTGCTCAAGTCCCTCACCCCGGGGGAGCCGGTGGGCAGCAAGGGGATGAGTGGGGCTGGAACCCAACTCGTTCAATCCACAAGCGCAGCGCCCCGGGAAATGGGTGAGACTCTGCCCTCCCCAAGCCCTTCCCGAGGCCCCTCTGCAGCCCACGCAGATGCAGCCCTCCACCCCTCCATCCCATCCAGACTCGGGAGAGGTGGGGGCTGCGGGCTAGGAACACGGGGCTCCCCTTCCTTCCCCTCTTGAACCCCAACTCCTCCCCCTTCACACATCCCCCGGAGGAGCCGCCGCCACTAGCTCCGGGGGCCGCCCCGAGCGTTACCTGCAACAAGCCAGAGCCAGGGCGGCATCTCCCTCCCGGGTGCGAAAACTCCCGGCCGCTCTCAGCGCCCCGGAGCTGGGTAGGGGGGAGGGGCCGCTCGCTCACCATCCCGCGCGCCGCTTCCCTCCCCCCGCCCCCTGCCGCGCGCTGCCGCCGAGAGTCCCTCCACCGGCGCGCGGACACACGCATCCACACACACACACACACACACACACCCCCTCTCTCCTCCTCCGTCCCGCCTCCTCCCCATTCTGATTGGCTGGCGTGGCTTGTCTGTTCTAGGCGGCCGGACGGCCCTCCGCCAGCTCATTGGCAAACACTCCTGTGACGTCATGCCAGAGGGAGTCTGGCCTAAGGGAGGCGAGAGAGGGAGGGGACGGACTCACTGGGAGGAAGAGGAGCAGGCTAAGCCACCTTGGGGAGCTGGTCATGAAGGAGGAGCAGGGGGCGGGGAAGAGGAAGGAGCACGCCAAAGGAGAGAGTTCCTAAACCCTTGGAAGCAGGCCCTGGGTTTGTGGAAGCGTGGGAGCCTCTGGAATGCTTTACTCATCAAGTCCGCCCCACTCCCCCAGCATTCTCTGTCACCCATTATTTCTGTTCCCCCAAAGCTTTAAAAAGCTCCCCACTCCGCCCCGGCCTCTCCCCCTTCTCTCTTTTCTGCGTCTTCTGTTGTCAACGTCTCTGCTCCATCCCTTGCACCATCCCTCCTCCTCCATCTGCTTGTCTGACCTCTCAGACTGGCCAGCCTCATGCTCTTCCTCCTCCCAGTCCAGCTACTTGCCCAAACTTTGTGTTGATGACACCACATCCTCCCCAATCCAGGCTCAGAGCTTGTAGAGGGGGTGACTTCCCGTCTGTTACCAGCCATCTAATGATTGCGTCTACAAGATCTCTTTTAATCCCTCTCTGTAGCCACCATCTCTCTCCCGGACTCCTAACTGTCTTCTGCTATTCATCTTCCTAATGGACAAATATGAGAGCATCACTGCACTCAGTGGTTTGCTGGAGCCAGCAGAGTTGGTTGTTAAATTTTCATTATGAGCATTTGCATTTCAGATATTGGCAAACTCTACAAATCAGGACTTAACTTTATTGTTTAGGGTGTCCTGCCATACTTTTTTTTTTTTTGAAAGTCAATTGTTAAACGTTCACCAGCACATTTCTGACTGCAACCCTATTATCTCTGAAGAGGTAAAAATACATACTCTGTGTCCTGGTTATTAAGGCCTGCCACAATCTCTCTAACATACCTTTCATTTTACTCTCAAACCTCTGTTACTTTCTAAAACTAAACAAATAGCCCATATCTAATTCCATATCTTGCTTTGTCCTCTCCAATCTAAAGTGGTTTCCCACTACAGGAACATATTTCCTTGACATCTTCACTTGTTGAAATCCTATTCCTTCCCATCTTTGGTCATATTGTACCTTCTCCATGATCCCTAAGCTAGGAGCTTTTAGTTTAATTTTTTTAAAGCCACTGTTATGTGAAAGGCACAGAGCTAGGGATTGAGAAAAAATGACAATTTCTACCCTAGAGGAACTTACATTATTCATAGATAAGGAGCACAGGTTACCAAATTTCCAAGTCAAAGAAATGGGCATTGTCACCTTGTGAATTCAAGAGTTCCTGAGTTCTTCAGTTGATGCTGGCTTCCCCACAGGAGATATTTCTTGCAACAACATCACTTCTTGCGGGAGAAATGCAAACAAGATATTCCTGAACCAGAAGGGACCAAAGGTCTACTCCTGGCTGACCAGAAGATCTGGACCTTGTGAGTTGTTTAGATAACATAGATCCCAGGTGAATGTGAAATGTCTGTTCAGCAGTCCCACATTGTTGTCTTTATCTCCTGTAATAAATGTGATAATAAGTGTCATTGCCTTATGTTTTAAGTTTTTGTTGATGCAGGATGATAAATCTTTTTATTTTGAACATTTCTTTTGTAGTGGAGAAAAGAAATAGTGGTCCTATAACTCATGTTCATTCTGTATATTGAATATCTTTTCTGGAAGAAGCCTTTTAATCCCCTTTCAAGAGACCCTTGACATGAGCCATACTTTGGCTTTAGTTTAGACCTTTTCTTTAAAATCATAGTCTGGGCTGGCATCATAACAAGTTGAGAGTGTAAAAGAAGCCTGACTTCTCTTTGGGGTGAGGCCAGTTCCAAGATGAATCCAGGTTTTTTGTGAGTCTAGAGTGGAGCTACTTGTGGGAAAGGGCCCTTCTGACTACACATGACACAATCTAATACAAAAAGTGAAGTATATATTAAGTTCCTACTATGTTGAAAGTACCATGCTAGACTCTGAGAATTCAAAGACAAAAGGAAATTGGTCTTTGTTCTTAGGGAGTTACATTCTTCCAGGGTGATACATATAAACATATGTGTATATGTAGTTTAAGGAGAAAAAACACAAACATCTCAGGAGATCAGGAAAGACTTCCCCTAGGAGATGGCGCCTTCCCAAAGCAGATGAGCCTTTGATGGAAGCTAGAGATTCTGAAAGGTAGAACTGAGGAAAGAATGCTTTCTAGGCATGGGGAAACACAGAGGCAGAATATGGTAATGCCAAGTGGACGGAATCACGAACAGGCCAGTTTGGCTGGAATGCAGCATGTTTTAAGGCGAGTGATGTAAAATAAACCTGGAAAAGTATATAACTAGTTTATGTAAGAACCTCATACCTCCAACATGGACATGTGGCCACTTCCTCTCCCTTTGGGCTTTCTCACTCACTTTTTTCAAAAAGAATTTTTAAAAATTTATCTTATTTTTGATTTATAGGATAAAACAAACATTTATGTAACAGTATAATAAAAAATAAGATGTTTGAATCCAGACTAAAGCAAACTATCTGATCTTTTTCTTTTTCTTGTTTGGTTTTGTTTCCTCTTTCCCATTGTTCATTCCATCTGATACAATCCTTCTTTATAACCTAATGGCTAATGTGAAAGTATTTGTAGATTCTATACTTGATTGTATGCCGACATGGGAGGGGGAGGGGAGGAAGAGAGAGAAATTTGAAACTCAAGGAATTGTGGAACTGAATTTTGTAAACTAAAAGTAAACAAATTAATAAAGACCAAAAAATTTTTTAAAAAGTAAAAAAAATAAGATGATTGCACATGAAACTGCAAATCTATTATGTACAATTTGCTATTCCTTTAAAATATATAATAAAGTTATCATGTAAATTTATTTTTATTCCTCTTTTTTCTTCCCTCCTCCAGAGATTTACAAATAAATTTTATCAAGCATTTGAAGATAAACTAATTCCAATATTAAATAATTATTTGGAATAACAGTCAAAGAAGTGATCCTACCAAACTCTTTTTGTGAAGCAAATATGATACTATAACCTAAACCAGGAAGAGTAACAGAGAAAGAAAATTATAGAACAATTTCATTAATGAAAATGGATGCAAAAATCTTAAATAAGATTATTAAGTTAAAAGATTATAACAATATATTACAAATATTATACTATACGTTATGGTTAAATGAGATTTATGCCAGGAAGTCAGGGATGGTTTAACATAAGGAAAACCATTAATATAAATGATTATATACCAAAAATAAAAGTAAAAAATATTATATCACTCACTTTTATAATAGCAAGTCTCAGTTCCCAGAGAATGACCACCATCAAGAATTTACATTCCAGTTCTCTCAGAGTTGTAGGGGCAACCCTGCTAAAGGAAAATTAACTGCCACTATTCACTACTCTACAATTTAAGCCTTCTCCCATACCCCTAATGATGCATTTCTACTTTCACAATCAGTTCCTTACAATGATACTTTTAGTTCTTAAACATTTAGTTAACAATAAGGGGAAAATAAATATTAATGTCATAGGTATTCATATAATGAAGCAATAGAATAAGAAAGAAATATATTACAAGCTATGCATATACCTAGATTGGATTGTCCTATTAATACACTCAGTATTTATGGGAGAGAATGGGCATACACTTAATAGGAACTTGACCAGGAGGCACATAAATGAGTAAAACCCATGTATTGAGAGTAAATCACAACTCTACAACTCTTAAACTTCAGTGCCTTCTTTCTGTCCCAGGAACTGCTCCCAAAAGGTTCTTGAGGAATGTAGCTTCTGTTTTGTATGGGGAAGTTGATGCATGCTACGTTTGACTTCTCTGGACATGTCATTTCAACCAAACTAACTGATCTTTTGAGTGAGTTCTCTGCTTGCAATCAGTTCTTCTTCTTGCCTAAACATACTATCAAGAGCAACAGTAGTATCTATCACTTCTAGCTTCAAACTTAGCTTATACAGCTCTATTATACAGTTATGTAGAAGTTTTCACTTCTCCATCTCTTCTTTTTTCTTTCTTGATTCAGACGTTAGATCCTCTCTGTGACCAACCCCAACTCAGTTTATGATTGATAATCAAATTCTCATTTTTAATCTAATAATCAGATACATTACATTTGTCCAAAATTGTGCTGGAGCTAGCTCTTTAATTAAAGTTGATTATTAAATTTTCAATGTGAGTATTTATACCTTGGAAACCAGTAAATGTTGCAAATCATGGCTTGATTTATTGTTTTTTGTTGATTGTCTAAAGTGATAGAGAAAAATTTAATAATGCAGATTAAATTTAAAAGTGTGTCATGTGTACAGTTCGTAAACATTTAACAATATACCCTGCACTTATCCCCCAAAGCATACAACAATTTTGATTTCACAGTCTCTCAGCTTGATATATTCAAAACTACATCAACCTCTTTCTCAAAGTAACAGTTTCTCTTAGAACTCTGAGTGGGTTTAATTCAACAAATCTTAAATGGATATGTAGGCTAGAGACAGGCTGTGCAAGGACTTTAAATACCAAACTGAAGCGTTTGTATTTTGTTCCAGTGGAAGAAGGGACTCACTGAAGTTTCTTGAGCAGGGGAGTAAAAGTCAGTCTTGTGCTTTAAGAAGATTATTTTTCAACTGTGTGTGTGACATGGTTTGGAGAGGAGAGGGATTGAAAACTGTTGGTCCAAATTGGTACTTATTTCAGTAATGCAGGTGAGAGATGATAAGGACTTGAATTTTGATGGTGGTCGTGTAAGTGAGGAGAAACTTGTCTGTGAAATGAGGACTTTAGACACATGAATTCTAATTCAGTCAGTCAACAAGAATTTATTAAGCTTTTATTACTTACTATGTGCTAAGTGCTGGGGATATAAAGAATAGCAAAAACCCTGTTCTTTCTCTCAAGAAACTCACATTTTAATGAGGGAAGACAGCAACCAGATGACTATATATATATATATATGTATGTATGTATATATATGTATGCATATATATATAATATATATATATATATGATGTATGTAGAGAGAGTAATTTCAGAGGGGAGGCACTGGCTGTAGGGGTGACCAGGAAGGACCTCCTGCAGAAGGTGGTATTTGAGCTGAGTCTTGAAAGAAGCCATGAAAGCCAGGAACTTTAAGAGTCACCTGGTGAATGATGACTCTATTATGCTCTAAAAGATGTACAGTCTCTCCTCACCAGGAACAAACATCCTAAACACCTTAACAAATAGGGGTAGAAAACAACAAAAGGGGCCTTGAACGTGGGATAGGTTTTCTAATGACTCCAGATTCTACACAAACGTGAAAAAATAACCCTGTTCTTGTCCTAAAGGAGCTTAAAATTTAATAAAGGAATATGACTTGTACATAACATAGGATAAAAAGCAATAAGAGGAAAGAGGGATTCAGATAAAGTCCTCTAAGGAAATTTGAGAAGGAAAATAACATTTTATTAGGGGAGCAGGAAAGACTTTTTCAAGAAGGTTACACTTGAGCTATGGCCTTGAAGGAAGGAACCCAATCTAGGTCAGAAATCTAGAGTTGAAATGGACTTTAGAGGCAATTTAGGCTAACCCCTTCATTTTATAGATGATGAGCTGAGGCCAAGAGAGGTTAAGTGATTTGCCCAATATCACATGACCAGTAAGTTTCTGGGGCAGGATTTGAATTCATAATTTTCTTATTCCAACCTCTTATTCTATCCATTATTCTTGGTACATCTCTACTATGTTTTCTCTCCTCTATAATAAATATACAGTCTTTCATGGTAGAATGGTAAAATTCAGGTCTCTTTTTGACACACTAGTAGCAAACATTTACAGAGATCTTTATACCTGTTATTTACTTTCTCATTTGATTCTTATATGAACCCTAAGAGAAAGGTAGTGTAAACCATTCCACCATTTTACAGAATAAAAAATTGAAGCTCAGAGAGATAGGGAATTAGCCAAGGTCACGCAAGTAAGTAAATAACAGCTTCAGGATTCAACTTTGTGTCTAGCATTCTTCCTACTATAACTTCTCTCAGGGAGCAGAATAGTATTCTGCTATGATAATGCAGTGTTGAAATTAAAAAAAGAAAAATTAACTTAAGTCATTAAGAAAAGCCCATTAAGTTTCAGACTTTAGACTAAACTATAAACCTTAACAGCTTACTACTTAGTACCTCTTATTACTAGCATATTTTCATAGGGTAGCCAGATAAATATTATCATATTATCTTCATAGGAAGAACTGAGATTTAGAAGCTGATATCAGTAAACCAGTCGTATCTATTTTCTTCCTTCCCTTATGTTCTAGTTCAGGCTTTTATCATCTTAAATAAACTTAAGACTATTATAATAGCTTCCTAACAAATTTCCCTAACTGCTAATTCTTCCTTCTTCCTATTTATGCTATGCATTTCCACCAAATACCACAAACTTGTACTACTATCCTCATACTGCCTCCCAGTTGTGTAGGGTCCCTAGTATGGTACCTCACTTGGTGTAGCAGCAAGCACCCTAGCATACCCAGGATATCTGCCAACACAGATTCTTTGATCTGCTTTTCTAAAGGAAAGCAACTCAAAATGAGTTAACAATCTTACTTTAATCAAACATATATATGTTACCTAGTTCAGGGGAAAAAGTCAACACCCTGAACTTCAGAAAATACAAACAGAAGTTATAAGCAGACAAAAAATACAGAGAAATAACACCATTTAACAGACAGGGCTTCTAGCTGTCTGACCATCACATACCTACATAGTCAGTTACCAGAGAGAGAAGCACCAACATCTGGGTTTTCAAAGCTGGGGGGCTCAATGGCTGCACAGAGTCTCATCTGGCCAAATCACATAGCTCTTACAATAAGTGAGCCCCAAAGCAAAACCTCACCTCAGAGGTATATATAGCTTTCTCCAGGGTCAGAGAACATCACAACCCTCCTGACCCACTGCCTAATTACAAAGTAACAAGGTGTGGGCCTTCCTGTAAAGCCTCCCCTAAGCAAGTTTCTCCTGTGGGCTCTGCTCCACCCTTCAGCAAACTCGGCCCACCACAGTCTCCATGTGACCACATTCAGCCTATTGGGGGCAAAGTATATTTTCAAATTAGGGAAGATCCTCAAATTCCCTTAGGCTTATTAAGGGGCAGTGAAGACCTTCAAATTCCCTTACCATTACACTTGGTCAGGAAATACTACCTGGAGGCAGCTAGGTGGTAAAGTGGATAGAGTGTTAGGCCTAGAATCAGGATAGACCTGAGTGCAAATCCACCCTCAGACACTTGTTAGCTGTACAGCTCTAGGCAAGTCACTTAACCCTTGTTGGCTTCAGCTTCTTCAAATGTAAAATGGGTCATGATAGCCCTTACCTCCCAGGATTGTTGTCAGGATCAAATGACATAATTATTTGTAAAAGGCTTAGTGCACAGCACAAAGTAGGTACTTCATAAATGCTTATTTCCTCTTTAACTACCCTGTCCCATATCATTCATTCATCAAATGTTTGTTGGCACTATGTCCCAATGTATTATTTAGGATTATAGAAGGGAAGTTCTTATAAAAGGGAGAGTTCTTACTCTCAAGTTGACAGTAGTAGTCTAGTAGGGGAGATATGATGTAAAGAGAAGTATTGTATACCTAGATTCATCTACTGATGATCATTAGCCCAGAGGTGGGGAACCTGCAGCCCCAAGGACACATGTGGCCCTCTAGGTCCCCAATTGCCACCCTTTGACTCAATTCATTGGATTGAGGACCTAGAGGGTCATATATGACCTCGAGGCCACAGATTCCCCACCCTGATCTAGCCTAACCTCTCCATATTACAACAGAGAAAATGCAGGCTCAGAGTGGCTGTCCAGTACTAAGTAACAGAGCTGAGATTCACATCCATGTCTCCTAACTCCAAACTCTTTCCATGACAATATGCTGACATCTGTAATAGAAAAGAAAGTGTGACAAGCACTGTATGAATAGTACAGGTGCTGTCAGATTGCAGAGGGAAGAATCACTTCTGGTTGAAGGATTAGGGGGAAAATGTTGGAAAAGGAAGCTTTCAAGCTGGGTTTTGAAAGATAAGCAAATTTTAATAGTGAAGATGGACAGAGTATATTTCAGTAAGAGATTAATACTACTAATAATAATAGTAGCTTTTTAATATATAATACTTTAATATGTATTAAATTATATTAGGATATATTTAATATATAATAGTAGCACTTTAATGTTTGCAAAACACTTTACATGTTGTGCCATTTGATTGTCTTTGTAACCATGGGAGCTAGGTGCTGTCATTATCCCCATTTTATAGATGAGAAATCTGAAAGTGAAAGAGGTTAAATAATTTGTCTAGGGTCACATAACTAGTAAGTTCTGAGCAGGATTTGAACTCAGGTCTTCCTTACTCCAAGTGTAGCATTTTCTCCATGGCAACACCTGTAGCTTTTCTCTTATGGCATTAGCAAAGTCTCAGAAGTATGAAGATGTCCATGTTAGCTGAAGCACAGGGTTTGTGTTGAGAAATTAAATGGAAGATAAGCCTGGGAAAGTTGGATTTTAAATCTAGAGCTGTAAGTGAATTTATTGGTCATTTAGCCCATTTCCCTCATTTAAAAGAGTAGCAAACTGAAGCCAATAGAAGTTAAGTGACTTACCCAAGATCACAGAGGTAGTAACTGGGATTCAAACTCCAGTCCTGTGACTCCAAGTTTATTGCCTTTTTTCCATGATACCATACTGCCTCCCAAGGGGTAGAAACTTGGACTTTATTCTGTAAGCAATGTGGAATTAAGGATAATGATATGATCAGAATATTGCTTTTAGAATGTTAATATAATCTCACTGCCAACATAGATTGGAAGGGAGAAGAGCTGTTAGGAAGCTATTTTAATAACATAGGTTTAAGGTGATAAAGATTTGAACTAAGATGGTGGTCAAAGGAAGGAAAGGAAGAATATATAGAACATGTTTACTGATTGAAAGTGGGAAGCAAAGGAGAGAAAAGGGTAAAAGATAATTCCACTTTTGAATCTGGATGACTAGGAATGTGGCATTAATAGAAACGGGGAATCAGGTAGAACTGGTTTTAGATTTGGAGCTAAAGAGATAATTGGTTTTTTAAAAATGATGTGACACTAGAAATATACTGTGGGCAGTTGGAAAGATTGATTAGATGGGAATTTGGGAGAGAAGTCGGAGCTGAAAATAAAGATTTGGGAGACATCTGTATAGAAGCAATAGTCGAAGTTATGAGAATGGATAAATTACTAAGGGAAGGAAGATAGAGTAAAAGACTGATAGTAGAACTTTGGTGGTGTGCTTACATTTCAAAGATAGAGTGAGACAATGGGTCAAAGAGAAAGAGGAGTTATCACAAAGAATCAGAATAGTAGGGTTCAGGAAGTTAAAGGATAAGGGTATGAAGAAGGAAGGGATGGTTGACAATGTCAAATGTTGCAGAGATTTCAATAAGGATTGAAAAAATGTCATAGCACCTGGTGATTGGGAGATAATTTCTGGTCTTTGAGAGAGCAGTTTCAGTCATGATGGTGAATGTCAATGATATGTTATATTTGGATCAGGCTTTACTACTCACTTTCACATATTTCTCTCAAATAAGACACTAGATCAAGCATTGGGTATGACAAGTAGAGGCAGCAAGTACCTGATTTTTTTCATTTTTCTAAAAAAATTATTATGAACTTGATAAACATCACGAAACATGAACATTTCCATATATAAAGAACAAAGGAAGTTGCATATGAAACCAAGATGTTCAATTTCATGTAGTTTGGTTACAAAATATATAGATGGATTTGTATACTTTCATTCTTTTTTTAAAAATTGAGTCTTCTTGTACAAAATAACTAATATGGAAATGTTTTACATGATTGTACATATAAAACCTTTATTGGATGGCTAATTGTCTCAGAGAGGGAAGAGGAGAGGAAAGAAGGGAAGGGTAGAATTGGAACTCAAAACTTAAAAAAATGTTAAAAATTGTTTCAACATGCAATTGGGAAAAAAGATTATTTTTCTAAAATTTATTTTTGCTTTTTTTTTTTGGAAGGGCAATTGGGGTTAAGTGACTT